>JACGAQ010000410.1:0-145807 GCA_014119065.1 Orius insidiosus | reverse complement strand
CAATATGTCCATAAATTAACACTTTTACGTAATTTTGAAATTTTCTGAGGTATAGGTCTTGATATCTGAGGGGTCAAACGCAGATATTTCCCACCTTTTTGGTATTTTAGAGCAGTCCGAGCGTTTAATCAACGTTTATTAGAAACCCTAATTTTTTCATTTTGAAACTGGCTCGGAACTCCTGGAGCATGCGCAGAAGGACTTTCAAGTCATATTTGACATCAGATGACTTCAGAGTTGACGGACAAACGATTTGTACGACGTCAAATTTAGCGTCCAAATGCTTATGCTCATGCTCCAGGAGCTTCAAACTAGTTTCAAACTGCGGTTGACCCAATTTTTACAACTTTTTTGGAAGTTTTCTTGGGTATTTTTTTTATATAGAGAAATCCAAGTTCACTAGGTTTTTTTTTTCTTTTTCTTTTTTTTGAGAAATCTCATTTTTAAAGGATTATTTATTTTTATTCTTTGACTAAGAAAAAGACTTCATTAAACGAGTTTTGGGGCATTTTCCTTGGTTTTCTGGTCTATAAAACCCGTTTTATCCGGCGTGCGGTGTTAAAAACTGCGTTTTAGATTGTTTTCCTCATTTTTTTGTGTATTAACACCCGTTTTACAGGGTTTTTGGTGTATAAACACCCGTTTTACAGGGTTTTTGGTGTATAAACACCCGTTTTACAGGGTTTTGGTGTATAAACACCCTTTTACAGGGTTTTGGTGTAAAAACACCCGTTTTACATGGGTTTTAGGTGATAAACCCGTTTTACAGGGTTTTTGAGCATTTAAAACTTTTAGGGAGTATGGTCATTTCCGTATCATCTCGTTAAGAAAAAACCGATTTATAAGGAGTTTGATGGTTTAACTTTTTAGGGGTTGGGTCGTTTTTCCCGAATTTCTGGTGTACCAAAGAAAACCGACCCCCACGCACTCTTTTTTCCTTAGGATAAACATCCAATCTAATTTTTGAAATTTTGACCGAGGAAAAAAATGATTTAGGATTTTTTCTGTGGGTAATTATTTTCTTATCCCAAAAATCTTAACTACGGGTTACTCTCTTTAAAAATTCCAGGCAACAAGTAAGGCCCCTTTCTTGAATATTAAAAGTTAAAAACTTAATTATTTTTTTCATTTTTTCCTCATCTTTAATTAGTCACATTTGGATGAGCAAATTTAATTAAAATAACTAGGTCAGATTAGTGAGAGACCAGAGAATTTTTTTAAAACCCTTTTTTTTCCGTAATATTTTGAAGTAAGAAGTGAGTTTCTAGTTGTCGGTCTGTATTAAAGCATAAATCTGAAGTCTGGAACTTAATAACGACTCGAATATAACCCATGGCAACTACTGGATTTATGAGGGTTCGTAATAGCCGTCGACGTTAAACTATGTTTTATGTGGTAGCGGGGAGGGGGAGAATTTGAATCCTTCAAATGGGAAAACACGACCAATTCACATTGTTTATTTTTCTTCTCGGTTTTAGGGAGTGGAAGGGCGGGGATTTGTTATGTGAAAGGGGTTGGAAAAGGGTCCGACATGTTTATGGGGCGAGTGGAAAGTTTTGATTAAGAATTTCAACTTCGTGATCAACTTTTCCAACGGTCGGGGGGTGTTAGATGGTCTAAGTCGTTTATAACAATTTTAACAAGCGTTCAACTTTTAAACCGATATAAAAGTTGCTATTTTTTATACACAACTCTATATTCTAAACTCCAAATCGACTCGGGTCTGATAAGTTTTTTTAAAAGAAACCCCTAAAGGAGGGCGGTGAGGTTTATAGAGATTGATCGAAAACTTGTTTATTTCGGTTTCGATCAATTTTTATTTTGAAAAATATTTGGAATCTCTAAATCAGCTCTAAAAGGAAACACCTTTAAATTTTTTCGTTGTTCGATATTCGATGACAGCCGAGATAAAAGGAATATCATTATTTTATAAAGAGAGAAAAAGAAGAAGAAATTTTGAGGCAAGACTGAATTCTAGGAAAGCAAAAGAGGTCTGCATAACCGAAATTAACGTCAAATCGCATAACTTGAACATATTCGTACATTATTATTTATAAAAAGAGAAGAAGAAGAAATTTTGAGCAAGACTGTAATTCTAGGAAAGCAAAAAGTCTGCAATCACCGAATCTAACGTCAAATCGCATAACTTGAAAATCGTACAGTATTATTTATAAAGAGAGAAAAGAAGAAATTTTGAGGCAAGACTGCAAATTCTCGGAAAGCAAAGGAGGTCTGCAATAACCGAAATCTAACGTCGAATCGCATAACTTGAAAATACATCGTCCCAGAAGGATGAGCCAAAGTATAAGTGGTCCCAAAATATGAAGAAATTGCTTCAACCTTAAGTAGCCTTAATCAGTATTTTTTAAGCCCCAAAAATAAAGATGACCTAAAAAGCCCCTCAAAATTTAAACTTTATACAGAAATCTTCTTGTTGAGTTGATATAGAAACGGTTTTCGGAAGCAATTGTGAAGTGGTATTAGGTTACGAGCCTATAAGTGCTTAAGGGATGATGTCGGCCTCGGTTGGGTCGAGGGGTTAGATGTGGGTCAAAGAGCGGGGAGGAGGATGGGATTGAAGAGAGGGGCGCCCAACACCTGTTGTCCTCCGACCCCCATCAACAACTTGTAGGGAGGAAAAGACGATCTAAATCCCCACCGACCTTCTCGATCAAAGCGCCCAAAAAAAAGTTATTTCCAAAAAAACGGGGACGAATCATTTTCAGTAAAGATCCTAATGTTTGTTTTACGTGATTTTCCCGCACGACCTATTTTTTCAAGTGAAATTTAGTTCTGAAGCTAAAATTAGACTCGATTATAAATTTTTTTCTCTAAAAGATGCACTTTCTAATGAAACAGGTTTTTGAGTTCCTGTTTCCTCATTTTGCAATCCGTGCTTTAAAAAAAATTTCACTGGAATGTCAGATGTATCTACTTGTCATTGAAATTAATCTCTGGCACATACTAATATTCAGAAAGATAAAAACGCTAGTTGAATACTTGAAAAAAATAAGTCCACGTCCAAAAACTAAGGAGGACAATTATGTTCTTTTATCTTAATTGCTAAAACAAAATTTCTTTTTTATTTATGAGGGAGCCGGAGAACACCATTTTTAGGGACTTTTTAGGGCTTTCCTCAATTTGATGGCATAGATCAAGGTGGAAAGAAAGTCTTCGCCTAGTCAGGTCACGAACTGTAGCGAACAGCGCAAATTTCTAACCAATATAACCCCCCCCCCCCCCCATAAATTCTACTTAACATAAGGAGTACTTGGTGAAAATTTGCTTAGAAAGATAGATCCTCCGTTTCTTAAGGGGGGGGGGGGGGGGGTTGACATTTTCAAGGTAACCACGAAAGAAAGATTCTAAATGAACATGGAGAGTAATACAATAGGTTTGTAACTGGTTTGAAACTCCTGAGCATGCGCAGAACGATTTTTCCGTTAAATCTGAAGTCATCTACGTCAAACTTGACGTCCAAATCCTTCTGCGCATGCTCCAGGAGTTTCAAACCAGTTTCAAACTACGGTTGGAACAATGCTATTAACCTTTGAGAAAGTTAAAATTAGGAACATTAATCTGACAAAAAATACGATAAAAAGATGGCCGAAGGAGGGGAAAAGTGTTGCCAAATTGTTAGTTAGTAAGGGGTGGAATAATTCATCTAAACTAAAGAAAAGAAGAAGTTTGAAAAAAAAGATAGAAAAGGAGGGGAAGCATTTTGAAAAACTACACACCTAATTTCAAATTCAAATGTCCAGGAAATGTACTTAATTATCAGTCTAGAATGGGGCTCTAGATGCAAAACACGTTTGTAAAATAAGAAAATGTTAAAAGTTACCTTTTGAAAAACGAAATTAAAACGATGAACGAAATTCTAAATTGAGACAGAACCTGATCACAATTCATCGGGGAGGGGATGAAAAACCACCGCCTTCTAAATTTGATGTATTAAAAAAAACTAATTAAAATATTAAAACATAACTTCTTTAAGGAAGTTAAAATTGTTTAAAATCATTTATATTAAATGTACATTTTATAATAGATTTCGAAGAAAAGAAATCTAACTAAAAATACAATAAAATTAATGGCGGGAAAAGCTCAGACATGCTCAAACAAGTTTAACCTTCCTTCTGTTAGTTCTGTTTCTATCTTTCTCCAAGAAAAGTTCGAGAAGGTCCGATCTTCACATAATTTTCACCAAATACTCCGTGTATTTGTTAGCTTTGTTCCAACCGCAATTTGAAACTGGTTTGAAACTATTGGGCATGCGCAGAAGGATTTGGACTTCAGATTAGACGGACAAACGATTCGAACGTCCAAATCCTTCTGCGCATGCTGGAGTTTCAAACAGTTTCAAACTGCGGTTGGAACAAAGCTATTTAAGTAGAAAAAAAAAAAGAAAAAAGAAATTTTTAAATAATAAGGCAGAACGAAATTTTGAGTGTTCTCGACGGTTCCTTTGGACTGGCTGGGCGAAGACCTTCATTCCTCAAAAAGGTGAGTTTTTTCCTTTTATAAATAATATTGCAAAAATCGAATTATTATAGTTAAATTCTAAACTTAATTTTAAAGTAATTTGTGCTTACTTGTCTAATCTTGTTTTATGGACCTTTCTGGACTTAACCCTCCCCTCTTTTGATCGATATCTTTCGGAGAACTAGTTTTTTCGTGGAATTGCTGACACATTTTTATTTAGGATTAACTTTTAAATACAAAATGATGATTCATTTTTTTTTATTTTATCCGAAAATTTTGCCCGTTTATTTATTTAATACGGACTTGGCATTTTTTTGTATAATATCTAGATATAAATGGACGAGGGTGTATGGAATAATTTAACCGCTATCTATAATAGAAGGGGAAAAGCTATAACATGAATACTATCTGGGAGCTTGTGAGTTATGTTAACAGGGTATCAAGAGATAACCGATCCATGGAAATGGTCATCGTAAAGTTTCTATTGAAGGGAGAGGAGGGAGAGAGAAAAAAAAAATCACAAATAGGACGAAAAGAAACTTTGATTTTACGAAGTCGAAAAATTCCAGGGTTGCTAACAGAATCAAGAATCCATTTCCGACCAGTTCGATTTCTCCATCTACCGTCTCTTATCAGGCGATTTATACAATTATTGTCATCGTATTTTACCGATATTGGCTGACTTTTTCTATAAAAAAAATCGCTTTTCTTTTTTCTCAATCGATACTCTGATATAACTTTTCGTCAATCAATCTTCTCTTCTTTTTTTGGGGTCCAGATTCTGGAAGTTATGTCCCTCAATTTAAGTTGGTATTCCTATTTTAAGTCTCCGGTCAATTTACGAGCGAACGTCACACAAACAATTTTTATCCAGTTTAATGATCTCTGTCAGATAATGGCCTCCCCCAACTTTGTATTAATCATGAGCGTGAAACTTTTTCCATTTTATACTTCCCTCCCTTTTCTGATTTCTAGGTTAAAACTTTCTCATGTTAAAAAGCTATTTTGACTTAAAAACATAACTTTTTTTTCTTAAATTCACGTCCGCTATTTTATAATATAAAAAGAAATTCCTTTTTAAATTAGGCAAAGTAGATTAGGAAATTCGTCACGTTTTTTTATTTTTTTTTATGAAATAGAAGAGTCCTCACAAATTAAAAGAATAAAGCAATTTCCGGCAATTAGGCTAATGACTCGACACAACAGTCTACGCTCGGAATATTGACCTTTCTTTTGAACTTTTTTTTTTATATTTATAATAAACAAATATGACAGAAAATATAATAATAAATATTTCCCCTTTTAACTTTTATCCTTTCTTCAGTTTTTAGTATTTTAGCTTCTTTAAGGGTTTTTTGTCTAGTATTTTGAGAATATCTTCAATTTTATGCCTTTTTAACTTTTAAAGAAGTTATTGTGATACCCTCCACGTCGGGTTTTTGGGAGGGGTCTTCCAGACCGGAGGGTCAAATCGAATACCTACCGATCTCAACTTTGTGTGGTCCGGCCGTAGCATTTTTTTCCGCAACACTTTACGGCCACAGTTTTCATCCGATTTTCACAAATTGTTGTATTTTTGTTTTATGGTCGAGAAGGCTGTGGTTGGCAGCAGTGGTTAGTTCAAATGGCGTCTTGGTCTCCTCGCGTCCCTTTCTGTTCTCAATTTTGAATTTCGGCCATCCGCCCTTCAAAATGTAAGTTTTTTTCAATTTATCGTATTTTCTGTTACTTTTCTACATTTTATTTGTTTTGAGTAAAATTTTTAGAAAACATGTAACAAAAATAAAATCCGTTTTTATCCCCTCCCCCCTCCAACAGTTTTGATTCATACTTTTTTTTTTGTTTATCATCCTTTTTCTTATAGTTTGAGATTAAAATATCGACGTGTTCATCAGTTTAAATATTAAACTTTGTTTTTTTGACAAATTCACTTAAACTTTTTCAGAAATCAGTTTTTTTTCACCCAAGGTCCCCCCCACTCCATGAATTCTTAGAAAGAAATGATTGTTTTACCCTCCATGGACGGTTTTAGGGGAAGGGTCGTAGAGGAAGATCTCTGCCGATCCAGAGCTAGTCTTTTGCCGGCCGGCCGTCGCTAAGTTTCCGGCCTTTTTTATATATCCTTAAATATCTCAAAAACCGTTAGATATACAGGGTAGACAACTTAGACCTTTTGATGCGCCCTTTAAAATTGTCTTGGATTTTGAGAAAATCTTCAATTTATGCCTTTTTAACTTCCTCAAAGAGAAGTTATTGTGATACCCTCCATGTATTGATTTTTGGAAATAGGTCCCTGACCTGTAGAGAAAAACTGATTAGGGATTTTACTGATAATAGGTTGTCGGGTTTTCAGAGTCTTATCTCAGCTCCCTGTTGACCGATCAACTTGAAATTTTGAGCATCTATCATATCAGAGTAAATCTGCACAAAATTAAGTCGATTGGTTAACAGGGAGCGAAGATAGGTAGGATCTATTCGCCATTTTAGCTTCATAGCTTTACTTCTTCAGAAGGAATTTTTAAACTCCAGGGATTTAAAAAAAAATAGGGTCTTGAAGACCCCGTTGGACCGAGCTCATCAAATCAGGGGTGCCAGCCGGCCGTCGTTGATATTCAATTTTTTTGAATTTTTACATCTTTTGTTTAGACCGAACAAAAAATTTGGTTCGAAAAAAAATCTGGTTTTGTTCTTTTTTAATTCGGCTCACAAACAAAGGGCCGCTCGTATAAAATAGAATTGCAAATAAACCACCTAAATCTTGTTTACCAGAAGGCTCGAGAAGGATAAAAGAAAAATAAAGACTTTTTTGTCCTCCTATCATTAACATAATAACCGTTAAGCGTTCTACCTGTTCCACCCTTCATTGAGTACCTGCTACCACAATCCACTTTCCTTTTCAAAATCTTTTTATTAAGAAAATTAATGCCGAAAGAAAAAATAATCTAACTTTTCAAAAAACCTAAAATATGAGCCGAAACGAAAAACAATTTTAACTTTAATTTTTTTCGTAGATGAACAGTTTAATCTGAAAAGTTAAATGGTTATTATAAAAAGAAGGGGAGGTCGGAAGAAGGGAAATAGGTGGCTTTTAAAAGCATAAATATCATTGTTCTCTTTGGTAGGGGTTTAATATCTCAGTTCGTAATAACCTGTTAAATCCCGTTTATTTTAACGTTGAGAAATGACAAATACTGACTCGAACAGACTTTATCTTCCTTCGTTGGGAGGAAAAAAAAGTTATCTTTTTTTATACGCCATGGTAAATAGAGTTGAAAATATTAGGTCCATATATCAGACGTTTTCCCCACTTTTTTGGGGAGGGTAAAATATTAGTTTGCCCTATCATCGCGTATCGCGCGGTTCCTTTTTTTTCCCTTTTGAATTTCATTCTAAATACATAACTCTATTAATGATCATTTACTTCGGTGAACAGATGTCCGAAATGCCGATGGACGCCATGAATTAACAAGAGGTTTAAGGGGTTCTCTCGGACAAAAGATTGTTTAAAAAGGTCCATAACCGTGTTTTTGGACCAGAAAATCGAGGAAAACGACCCAAAAAGGTGATAAACGCCCAAACACCCGATGAAACTGGTTTTATACACCAAAAAATCGAGAAAAAGTACTTAAAACCAGTTAAAAAAATGTTAAACGCCCGAACGTCCAATAAAACCGAGTATTCTAGACCAGAAAATCGAAACGACGCAAAACGATGTTTGACGCCCAAACACCCGACGAAACTGGTGTTTACACACCAATAAATCAAGAAAAACTACTTAAAATCCGTTAAAATATGTTAACGCCGGAACGCCCGATAAAACCGAGTATTCTAGACCAGAAAATCGAAACGACCCAAAAAAGATGTTTGACGCCCAAACACTCAACGAAACTGGTGTTTATACACCAATAAATCGAGAAAAAGTACTTAAAACGAGTTAAAAAAATGTTAAACGCCCGAACGCCCGATAAAACCGAGTATTCTAGACCAGAAAACCGAAACGACCCAAAACGATGTTTGACGCCCAAACCCCGACAAACTGGTGTTTACACCAATAAGCAAGAAAAACTACTTAAAACCCGTTAAAAATACGTTAAACGCCCGAACGCCGATAAAACCGAGTATTCTATACCAGAAAGTCGAAACGACCCAAAAAAGATGTTTGACGCCCAAACTCCCGATGAAATTGGTGTTTCTACACCAATAAATCGAACAAACTACTTAAAACCCGTTAAAAAAATGTTGAACACCGAACACCGGTTAAAACGGAGTTCTTAAACCAGCAAATCGAGGAAAATGGCACAAATCTCGGGGCTCAAACGACTTATAAAAATTTTCAAATAAAAAAACTATCTAAGCAATAACTTGATCACTTTTTGTTGTAGAAACTGGGTTTCGCTAATTCCATTTTATTGAGCAATAAAAAAAGCTCTAAAATTAATGAGGCAAATAAAATTTTTCAAAATTTCGCGACATTGTTTTTCTCTTCTGTTTGGGGGGGGGGGGATAACTTGTTTTTGAGTGAAAGTCATACTGCGTACAAATGCTGAAAACAACTTTCTATATCTGTTAGGTCATATAAAACGAGTTTTCCCAGATAAAAAAATATCAAGTTTAAAAAAAAAATTTTACTCCATGATTGAACGGGTGCATAAATAATCCGAATTAATGAGACGACCATTAATATTTGTCAAAACTTTTAATTAAGTCAGGAAGAATAATGGATCCTAAAAAAAAAATTAAAATCGATAATGAGGTCAACGCACAGTATCGAAAAAATTACGAAAAAAAAAAGATTTATACGATATTTTAAAGATATTGAGATACAATGGAGCTTAAATTGCCGGAGGTGTTTGCCCTATGGTTTATGTGCATTCCTTTAGAGGCGACCATCGTGGGAAACTGGCTCCGATACTCGGACCAAACAAGCTTCGCTCATTTCTCATCTCATCCTTATTTTTCTTCCTCCAACACTTCATTTTTTTCATCCTCTCTTTTCCCCCCGCTGTCCGCTTTATTAATTTGTTTCGTTTTATTTAAATAGTTGGAGCCATTAGGCATAATTCATAAGGTAAAATTAATATCAGAGAGTTTAAACTAAGCAAAGTTTACTTTTTTTTCTTTATTTATAGCGATGTTATGTGCGGAATTTTTTAGCAATTAAGCCGGAATCTTGATTATAAATGCAGAAATTCTCCTACGAAATATTTAAACCTACTGAGAAGATATGGAACTTTACTATCGATTTTCAGACTATTTGATTTATGAAAGAACTAGTCTGGAGCAGGCCCCGACGGGAAGGGAACATTATAGGAGGGGAAGTATAAAAGGAGGGGAAGTATAAGTTTTTTTTTCTTTACTTTTTATTCATTAAGTATCAAGGTAGGTAATAATGAAACGTCTGCCGCAAGGATATCTCCCTCTGTGCAAAAGAATCACATTTCTCCCTTCATTAAAAAATTTTTTTTTGTCTTCCGAAAATTCTACAAAATTATAAGGAGTATTTAGACAAAATTTGGTGAAAATCGGACCAACTTTGCTTCAGCGCAGTTTTAAAATTTCAAATAGACTCACCATTTATTTTGTGCAATTTAGGAAGTGTCAAAATTTGGTGAAAATCGGTTAAGATTTGGCTACGAAGTGTTCTGGAAAAATGCTACGGCCGGCCGGCACCACAGACAAAGTTGAGATCGTAATCAATTTGACCCCGGGGTCTGAAAACCCTTCCCCAAAACCCGACATGGAGGGTAAAACAATAACTTCTTAAAGGAAAAAATCAAGTCTCTCCCTGTGTTTATAAAGAAAAAGATTTAAAAACCACATTTAGGAAAATGAAATTTATTCATGCGAGTTAACAATTTTCTCTTCAAACTTTGGCATTAATTACGCACAAAACAGGATTAATGATTCTTCAAAGTTTTTCACAAAAAATTTATCATTTTTTAAAATAAAAGTTGAAATAACTTTTCTTTTTTATACATAAAAAAATTGAGTTTTATAAATTGAATGGTCGTATAAAGCAAACGGGAGGCATCCGAGCGTATGATATAATGTAGAGCGAAATAGTTTTTGCACTAAAGTTGATTCACGGGCCATTTCATGAGTCGAATGGAGTTTTTGGAATTGGCTCAGAGGAGAAGGGTTCTAAAAGTAATTTAATGCAGTTTTAAAGCCTTCGGGATTTGTATGCAGTTTGAAATGGAATAAGAAAATCTCGTTGTCTATTGATCGTCGCGTGTAGTTGAAGCCCCGCGCTCCGGCTGGGAAGGAGGGGGTGTAAAGGAATACATTCTCCGAGAATAATCTATCTAAACGTCAGAAACAGACCGGCTTAATATTTCCAGAAGTTTGGAGTGTTTGAGGATTAACGCCCGAATTTCAACACCCTCATTTTTATAAATTCTAAACGTTCATTGAACGTCGGAGATAATAACCATAAATTATTGGAACAAAATGTCTTCCCCTTCGCGAAGAATTTGAAACCCAAGTGCTCGGCCTTTTTCAAATCGATTTCACTCAAATGTTTTACCAGTTTTATTATTCGACATTTTTTCCTTTATGGATATGGTAATCCGGGACGACCTCCCATCATAATATATCGCCTATAAGGGAAAGTTATATACATTCTTTATGCCGGTTTTTTTATTCAATGTTTTTCAAAATTAATAAGATTTTTTGAAGAAGAAGAAGCAGATTGGCTCGTGTTCACAATTAACGTTTTTTGTTCCTCCGGTACCTTTCGAAAGCCCCTGCACGAAAATGTTTTCATCTTGAAAAACGGTGGGTCCAGAGGACTCCCACAATCTCGAGAGTGAAGAGACGGAGACTTCCTGACCAGCTGACGCGTGGCACCTGGCATGACCTTCCAAAGTCTGGCCCCGTCTTTTAAGATCCCTTCCCGGCGGAGAAAACAAATCACCTCAACTCCGGGCCACGGGCCAAACACGATCCACAACAATGGCCACCTTTCACGATTAGTTTCTTTTGTTAATTTTTTACTAAAAAGCCGCCTTTCGCAGTTTCGGACTTGAAAATCTTTTTAATGCAGCCTACAAAATAGATACCTACAGATAAAAATGGGCCACCGAACAACTTCTAATTAAAACTAATCGGTACAATTCTCGACTTGTTAAGGGAATTAGTGACTTCCGCTATCTCACATAGTTTTACATTTTTATTGTTTCAATTATTATTACTAAATTTATTGCACAAATAATTCTGTCAACCCAAATTCCGTAATTTATTTTTAAGTCTAAGGCAAAATTTTTCGATTTAGAGCCAAAAGCGAAGGTTTTTACTATTGGGAATTTTGTGTCCCTCAGGCTTTTCAAGCCAATTTTTCTTAAAAGATGAAGGCAATTAAGGCCTTCTTTTTCTGCGAAATAATGCCCGTTTGCAACTTTCAATGAGAAGTTATTGCAATACCCTCCATGAGACGGTTTCTGGAAGTCTTTTAGAAGTTCAGTTTTTCTGGAACACTTCACGGACGCAATTTTAATCCGATTTTCACCAAATTTTTACAGTAGAATTTTCACCAAATTTTACACCGATATACACCAAATATGGATACTTTCCGATTTACACCAAATTTTAACAGAAGAAAATTTTTCCTTTTTTTTTTTCTCCAAGAAAAGGAACTTAACTTTAATTTTAGGTGTAAAGTAGGCAAAAAATTGTGTGATTTTAATTCACAGCTTTCTCTTAAGCTCGAAAGCTTTTTGGGCTCAACACTTTCGGACAGGTTTAAACTCTGGAGCCTGATAAAATATAAGTTACATTCCAAAGACCTGTAATCTATGCTAATAGCACAGCTGGGGGTATTAACCTCATCTAATATGTTCCCTTTCTCAGGGATATAACTCAAGAAAGAATATTAGACGGATTATTTACGACCATCATTAACAACGAAAAATCAGAAAAAAATTTTTTTTTCTATTTGTTTTTTATTATTAAAAATTCGAAAGAGTAAGGGGGAAATGAGGGAGGGAAAAAAATATGCGGGATGAATACCTTGAATACAAAAGGGTATATTCAAGCTTATCCTTGTTTTGTCAGCCTTACTCACCCCCGACTCCCGCACACGGATTTGATATCAATCCGAAAAACGTTTTGTTATCACCCAGATTTAAAACATTCTTTTTTATTTTTAAAATACTTTAAAAAAATTTGACTTTCACATTAATGACGAACAAATAGGCCTTATTTTGAAATTTTTTAGACAATTCTTTTATTTCCTGACTCGTGAGAACGGGGATTTAAAAGCAAGAAAAATGAAAAAATGAGAAAGTGCATTTTTTTCAACTTCCTTCTTTTTCTTCAATTTGTTTCGGTTATAACACGGTTTTATATCAAATCTTTTTTTAATTCAGAATTCCTAGCGTAAATATTTTTCTTGGCCTAATTTTATCCTCTTAAATATTTGCCAAAATTCAGCCCCATGAAAATTAATTGGAAATATTGTAGTAAGCCTAAGTGTCTTCTAATTTCTTTACATTTTCTCGACCAGAAAATCTAAGGAAACGACCGAAAAAGATGTTAAACGCCTTAGTACACGATAAAACTGGTGTTTTTACATCAAAAAATCGTAGAAAGCAACTTAAAACACGTTAAAAAAGATGTTAAACGCCCGAACGCCGGATAAAAAGCGTTTTTTAGACCCGAAAATCGAAGGAAACGACCGAAAAAGATGTTAAACTCCTAAGTAGACTATAAAACTGGTGTTTTAACATAAAAAAATCGTAGAAAGCAACTCAAATCCCGGTAAAAAAAGGTGTTAAACGCACGAACGCCTGATAAAATACGGTTTTTAGACCAGAATACCGAGGGAAACGACCGAAAAAGATGTTAAATTCCTAAGCACACGGTAAAACGGGTGTTTCAACATCAAAAAATCGTGGAAAGCAACTTAAAACCCGGTAAAAAAGATGTTAAACGCCCGAATGCCAGATAAAACGGCGTATTTTAGATCCGAAAATTTAGGAAAATGGCCCTATTTTTTTGATAGGGTGGAAATCTACTAAGTTATCCACTTTTACAGAGAATGGCTATTCAAAGAAAGAGTCCTCCCTCTAAGCGGGACATTTGGCCGTCCCTTAAGAGATCAAGGGGACAACGGGACGCCACACTCCTAAGCGGGACTGTCCCGTCCGAAGCGAGATTTTTTTTTTCTGCTTTTAACAATAATTAACACACCACTAAGACAATTTAGGTTTGTACAATATATTCAGGGGATCCTCCTTAATTTCATAGCTGCCTCAGGGACTTTATGGAGATCAGGATTATTTATGTAATCCTTTTATCCCCAGAGGGGGAACTCAGACGTTCAATATTTTATAATCACGAAATTGAAAATTTAATTAACTTTTAATAATATTTGCTTTTTAAAAAAAGTTCTTTTTTTGAACAAATAAAACTTTTATGACGCAGGGATGTTGGAAATTCTGTATAAAACTTAAGACTTGGGGTAGACGAGGAGAGGGGATCAATACAGAGAGGCAAAAAGGGGAAATTCTCATATGCAAATACGGCAACCCCCCTTTTTACCAAATGGTAATTGCGGAAGTACTTTTTAAAAAGACAATAAAAATAATTTTTAATTAAGTTTACAAAAAAAATTCGAAACTTTTTCTTCGAGAAGAAACAATGTGGAATTTCCGATTAAAGTCAGGGTAGGTATAAAAAGAGGGTAATTTATTTTTTACTCCTGAGTGACGGTAACTGAGATTAGAGCCCTTGAACAACTGTTACCCACCTTGGAACTTCTACCTCTGAATTATTTACTTCTTTTGTTTTATCAAAATTCAATTATTACATCAAAAACAAATTAAATAAATAATTAAAAATTAATTAATTATTAAAACTTAAAAAGTTTGAACACTTAGTAAACGATTAGAAACTTAGTGTCGGCGACCGGGTTCGGTTTTAATATAGTCCTCAGGTTGTTCATAAAGTTATTTAAAATAATTTGTAAATTTTTATTTACCTTATAAAGATACTGGTCGAACATTCTGCAGACATCCATGTCGGATCCAATGCAATAAGTGGCTTCCATATTTTCACAGGAGCCGATCGGTTTATCGGGAAACGCCAATTCCACTGAGGGATATCAGGGCAAATTTATGGATCCGTCACAAAAAAAATTGTCGACAAAACAAAAGAAACCGATTAATAAATATTTTTCTGTATGAAATATTTTTAATTAAAAAAACCACATAAGGTTTTTAAAAAATACCTCTGGAAAAAGATTTATAAAGAAACGCACATCATGTCATGTCACAGAAAATCGTAATTTGGCGGGGGGGTGAATAAAAAAAGAACGAGGGAGACGTTCACTTGTCGGAAGTCGAACGGGGAATGAGCCGGGAAAGAGAGGAGGCCAGAAACCCCCCCGCCGACACCCATCCCCCTCCGTTTGAAGTCCACCCCCCTTACCCAGACTACCCTCTCGCTCGCACACATCAACTTAAAGCGCCCGTCGAAATGTGGAATTTTTTAATTAAAATAGATTTTTTTTCTCTCTTTTTCTTCTCTCTCATCTCCACCACTTTTAGAATTAACTCTTTTATTTGCGCCTAAATTTTTCAAAATCATTTCTATTCCTAAATCACTACGGCGTAATCGCGATTACGCACTACACAGAGTGAGTAAAATATTTTACCGTGCGTAAAAGTGAGTAAACAAGGCCTTATCGATTTCGTTGGTAAAACTGATTTATAAGGCGGTATTTCAATTATTGTGGGGTTTCTAAAGAATAAACTGAAGGGAGCCAGAAGAAAAGTGAAGCCAAACAGTCATCAGTCATTGAAACAGTATTGCAACCTTTTTTTATCCTCCAACTAACCCGATTCCTTTTACTTTTACTCGAAAAGAAGTTATTGTATAACCCTCCATGTTTGGTTTACTCGATCTTATACCACGGTAGCCCGTAGATCAATTTTACTAATTACTTATCGATTTAGTTGGTAGAACTGATTTATAAGGTGGTATTTCGATAGAATGGAGGTTCTAACCATGGGAGTGTGAATAAGCTGGTGGGAGCCTGAAGAAAAAGTGAAGACAAACAGTCACCAGTCATTGAAACAGTATTGCAACCTTTTTTATCCCCCAACCTACCCGATTCCTTCTTAACTTCTTCGAAAAGAAGTTATTGTATTACCCTCCATGTTCGGTTTACTCGGTCTTATACATGATTCTCAGGAATAGGCAGACCCCATAGATCGAGTGGGTCTTCCATACCCCATAGATCGAGTGGGTCTGCCAGACCCCATAGATCGAGTGGGTCTGCCAGACCCCATAGATCGAGTGGGTCTTCCAGAAACTTTTTTATCCCCCAACTAACCCGATTCCTTTTACTTTTAACTTTCTCGAAAAGAAGTTATTGTATTACCCTCCATGCTCGGTTTACTCGGTCTTATGCATGATTCTCTGGAGTAGGCAGACCCCCATAGATCGAGTGGGTCTTCCAGACCCCATATATCTAGTGGGTCTATCAGACCCCATAGATCGAGTGGGTCTTCCATACCCCATAGATCGAGTGGGTCTGCCAGAAACTTTTTTATCCCCTAACTAACCCGATTCCTTTTACTTTTAACTTTCTCGAAAAGAAGTTATTGTATTACCCTCCATTTTCAGTTTGCTCGATGCTATTCTTAATTCACGGAAACCCGCAGATCAATTTTACCATCACTCATCAATTTACGTAGATCAATATTACTTATCGATTTAGTTGGTAGAACTGATTTATTAGGTGTTATTTCGATTAGAATGGAGGTTCTAACCATGGGGTATGAATAATTTGGAGGGAGCCTGAAGAAAAAGTGAAGCCAAACAGTCACCAGTCATTGAAACAGTATTGCAACCGTTTTTATTTCCCCAACTTACCCGATTCCTTCTCAACTTCTTCGAAAAGAAGTTACTGTATAACCCTCCTTGTTCGACTTACTCGGTCTTATATGTATATGATTCTCGGGAGTGGGTCTTCCAGACCCGGTAGGTCGAGTGGATCTTCCAGACCCCGTAGGTCGAGTGGGTCATCCAGACCCCGTAGGTCGAGTGGGTCTTCCAGACCCCGTAGGTCTAGTGGGTCTTCCAGACCCCGTAGATCGAGTGGGTCTTCCAGACCCCGTAGATCGAGTGGGTCTTCCAGACCCCATAGATCGAGTGGGTCTTCCAGATCCCATAGATCAATTTTCCGCGCCGTCCGTCGCTTTTATTTCTTTGGAAACACTTCATGGCTGAAATCCTTCATCCAACCTAACATAAACAGAATCTTCCTTTCGTAGTTATTTTGAAAATTTTAAAGGATTTTAAAGAGTAAAATTTTCGAACAAAGTTTTGATATCAGGGAGAAATTTAGGCTTATCACTGCCGTTTCGTGTTACCTGGCTGAGCAAAGACTCGTTTTTTTCTCTTCTTTTTTTCCGTTTCTTGATATTTTAAAAAAGGAAGTTAAAAAATTAATTCTCTTCCTCTCCTTTGAAAAAGATTATATTGGGGGGGCCATCTCTAGACACTTTTATTTTTAGCAAAAAATTTTTTTAAAGCTTTGACTTGGTAACCCAGAACAATTTAAGTTAACAAAAGTTTTTGAGTTACATTTTAAGTTTTGTGTAGGTATTTAAAAATTTTTTTTACCATTATTTATTTATAAGTCTCTTTTCGGAAGTTAGGAAAAGGGGTCCGCCTCAGAAGTAAAATTATTGTGGGAAGAGAATATTACCGAGTTACATGATTAAAAGTACTTAAAGTTTGAAATAACTAAATAGCTTCATTTAAACTTGTTGCATGTTTATGGGTAGTATAAAACATCTTGCGTGTCAGTTTATGGGAGGGGGAAAAAATTTGTAGATTTGTTTGAAAATTTATTGCTTAATGCTCGACGTCAGAGCAAAAAAAAAAATTTTTTCATAGATCATAGAACGAAGTAATTGCGTTGATTTCTCATTTTTAATGGCATTTCAAGCTTGAAATTTTACATTACTAATAAACTTAATTAGAGAATATTAAAAAAAGGGGCAATATTTTAAAATGATACATTTTTTAAATAATTTGAAGCCATAAATAATCAAAAACGACTTTAATAAACAGGTTGCGTTCGTATTATTTTGATCTTTGAACTTAATTTTGCGTAAGTCCATCTCGATTTTTCGAAAGGGTTGTTTAAGGTGGGGGAGAAGGAAAAAATTGAATGGCCTAGATTATTAACAACGCCCACGCCTTTTGACTTGCGTAATGGTCGCTAAAAAAAAGACTTCCTCACACTGAAAAAAAAATTAGGTTGCGAAAATCCTTTGCAAGCTTGTTTGTAAAACGATACTTCGGTTTTAATGTGATTTATCCGAGGGTTCGGGTTAGGGACTATTGTCTCGGATCCGGTCTTGCAATGATTTTGTTTTCTTTTACTGTTGAATATGTAAATATTCTTGTCCTTTGTAAAAAAGAAGAATAAAAGCAGCCAATACTAGGGCTTTTTTATATCAAAAAGTGAGAAAAAGGGACATCAAGTGGATTGTAAAACAGTAGAAGAGTGTAGAGCTTTTTTCTCACCTTTTGCTAGCCTAGCGAATATTGACTGTTACAATCGCTGGGAGGGCCCAGGGAATGATAAACTCACAACAAGGAGATGCGGGGTTCGATGCCCGGGTGTACAAAACCCCAAAAAGGGTCATTTTTTGCGAAAACACGATTGACAATCTATTTAAACTGTAGTTTATCTGGAAAAATTGGAAAAACTTATCTTGGAAAAATCCCAAAAAACGGTTAGATAGATGATTTTTAACTGTCCTTGTTTTTAGGGCTGTTGGGCGGGCGACATGGCAAAATGGCGAAAGCCCCCCACTTGGTTCATCCCAAATGCCCTTGAAGGCGACCTTTAGTGGTAAAGATGAAGCTTTTTTTTTTTTTAAACCAAGATTGCAGAAAAGCTGAAACCCCAAAAAAGGGTCATTTTTTGCGAAAACACGATTGAAAATCTATTTAAACTGTTGTTTATCTGCAGAAGGACCGCTGAAAACACTTGAAAATTGACTTAAACGGGTTTTTTTGGGGGCAATATTGCGTAGGAAATCCGAAAATCCGGTGGAAACAGTTGTTTTTCAGCCAATGAAGTGGAAAAAAAAAACTCCCCAAAATCTTGAAAAATATATTTGATTAAATTACTGTGGAAAAACGGGTTAGATAGACAAGGAGATGGGGGGTTCGATCCCTGGGTGTACAAAACCCCCAAAAAGGGTCATTTTTTGCAAAAACACGATTGAAAAACTATTTAAACTGTTGTTTATCAGCAGAAAGACCGCTGAAAACACTTGAAAATCCACTAAAACGGGTGTTTTTTGGACAATATTGCGTAGGAAATTCCAAAATCCGGTGAAAACAGTTGTTTTTCAGCCACTGTACCTAGTTGGAAAAAAAAAACTCCCCAAAATCTTGAAAAATATTTATTGGTCAAATAACTCTTGTGAACTCCCAAAAACGGGTTTGATAGATGATTTTTAAATGTCCTTGTTTTTGGAGCATTTGCATCGCTGGGAGTGCCCACAACAAGGAGATGCGGGGTTCGATCCCTGGGTGTACAAAATCTCAAAAAAGGGTCATTTTTTGCGAAAACACGATTGGCAGTCTATTTAAACTATTGTTTAACTGCAGAAGTACCGCGCAAAACACTTCAGAATCCACTAAAACGGGTGTTTTTTTGGACAATTTTGCGCAGGCAATTCCCAAAATCCGGTGAAAACAGTTGTTTTTCAGTCAATGTAGTGGAAAAAAAGCTCTCCAAAATCTTGAAAATTATTCATTGGTCAAATAACTCTGGAAAACTCCCCAAAAAGGGTTAGATAGATGATTTTTAACTGTCCTTGTTTTTGGAGCTGTTGGGCTGGCGATGGCAAAATGGCGAAAGCCCCCCACTTGGCCCATTCCTAATGCCCTTGAAGGCGACCTTTAGGCCGTCCGCACACTGGAGCCGACTACATGCGACTCGGAGTCGTACGTAGTCGTACGACTTCGCTCTAGAGATCCTAACATTAACAATTAAATGGAACCTCGCCCATTGCAACCGACTCAGTCGTGCGTATACGTGCGTTTATAAACGACTTACGACTCGATCCAAACTTGTTTGGATTTTGTCGCAGGTCGCATGCGATTTTTACGTTTTCTGAGTGAATTATTAATCATTATGGATACCGAAAAGCTCATTTCCCTTGTGCAAAATGCTGAGTGCTTGTGGGACCAAAAATGTAAAGGAATGTAAAGAAAAAAAATGTAAAAAGAATAAAAATGTAAAGAAAGAACGTCTTTCTTAAATCCTCCTTAACATTTTCCAAAATGTAGTAAAATGTTTCCTTTTTCATGCGGAAATAACGGAAAAATTTGAAATTTGAAATCTCAGAAATCTAAATTTTCATACGATCAGTCGGCTCCAGTGTGCGAGGAA
This sequence comes from Orius insidiosus, assembly GCA_014119065.1. NCBI lineage: Eukaryota > Metazoa > Arthropoda > Insecta > Hemiptera > Anthocoridae > Orius > Orius insidiosus. Next base: position 125,901 of record JACGAQ010000410.1, on the reverse strand, counting down.
AGCGTACGACCTGAACGCACGACTTGGTCGTGCGTAGTCGCAGTCGCGCCTAGTCGGCTCCAGTGTGCGGCCGGCCTTAGTGGTAAAGATGACGCTTTATTTTTTTAAACCAAGATTGCAGAAAAGCTTTTAAAATTAAAAAAAAGATTGAAAAGTGAAAAATCTTAAAAAGGAATTTCCTGCTTTCTCGACAGAAACGAGAGAGTGGGAAACAGTCAGTTTTCCCCTAAAAATTAAATATTTTTTTTAAAGTCCAAAAATAATGAGACAATTTTCAAAAAAAAACCTAATTATAAAGAAAATTGATGTTTTTTTTTCTTTCTTATAACTTCATGCTAAATTGAACGATTAAATGATACCTCTTCTTTTGTCGGAGCTCCGGAACAAAGTTGGGGCGGAGAGAAAAAAAGAGGAGTTTCCCCGTAAGGGGCGGCGAAGGGTAGGGGAGAATAAAAAAAGTTCTTTTTAATCAAAGTTTACGACAGTTAAACATATATTGCTCTTTACAACTTTTACCACTTACTTCTCAATTGTTTTGAAAACTAATTTTCCCATCTCAAAAACTTGAGTCTTTTGTTTAAATTTAAAAAATAAGAAGAAAATATAAATAAAAAAGGGGAAAATCGACAAAATTTTAAATAGTACGTCTCCCTCCACACACTCAAGGAATAATCAAGTTTTCTGTCGGAAACGTGCTTTGAATCTACTTCAGAAGGGGGACTATTTATAAAAGAAATATGGAGAATATACGAGTATGTAGGGCAAACCTCCCTTAGATACTCTGCACAAAAATTTACATTCGATAAAAAGAAATATTTTAACTGTTCTATAAAAAGTACTCAACTCTAGAATATAGCATAGAAAGGATTAAAAAGTAGTAGAGAAGCTTGCTTCCTTAACGAGAAGGAACAGTATAGGAGGGGGAAGTATAAAAGAGGGGAAAGTTTTAAGAAGGGGAAGTATAATTTAAATTTTTTTTTGCACGGCTCTATGCTAAAAAGCCGGGACTGAAAAATTCTAATAATTTACGCGTTTGGTGATTAAATTTTTAAGCCTTCTGAATAACCGGATCCTTTCCGACTTGAGCTTTTTTTTTGTGAAATTTCAGACACTGCGAAATCAGTTTTCAGTTTGTTTCGGTTTAAGCATTTGTAATTCGACTAATAGCTTATTTAAACTCTAGTAATCCAATCAACAAACCATCCAATCTATTTGAAGCAAATCCTCGTACCGAAATTGAAATCAAAGCTTCCCTTCTCTTTCCCCCCTTCGCTTGTAAATCCTTCGTTGTCCAATTTGAAGTATATTCATTGAAAACCAATCTATAACATGTTTACAGTTCGTGTAAATTTATCGCTTTCCGCTAAAATCCTTATGAAAACAAACTATTTGTGTTGGACAAATTTTTGATTAAAACTAGAGGAAATGTTGTTACTAGGATGAAAGTTGGGCGATCGACCGTGCTGCTAATAGCTAAAATGGCCTCGTCGTCATCGATAAAAGGGCAGGTTCCCTGTGATATCTCAGATGGAAAATTGCCTTATACGCATTTTGAATATCAATCCTCCGAATAAATTTTTGTTTTTTAAAAATTGATTTTTATACTTTCTCATAATCCCAGATTTTTTTTTAAAAAAAGCTTAGGATCGAGGAGAATTCGTCGAGGGGCTTTGTGAGTGGAACAAAGTAGTTATTATACTTCAAGGAGTAGGAAAAGAAGGGCTGACGTGGGGGGAAAAAGCTTGGTCTAAAAGTGGCCTCAGTTTTATTACTTTGTGCATGCAATATGGCAGTCTACATTCCACCTAGAATCTCCTCAAATAGGCCTTGAAAAATCCTTTATCCAAGAAATTAATTGAAAAATAACAAAGATAAAAACTTGAAAAATGTAGGAAAATATATTTATCATCCCTTGTTTTTCGTTTATTCGACGAAAGAATCAAAGTTCCTGTCAAAACTTAACAATTTCCACACTTGTTTTTCCCTCCCGTTTGAGTTTATTTGATAAACACTTTTTCAAAAGTTATCTCCTACTTTTGACGTTCTTTTGTCGTCCCCTTTCACAAAACGTAATTGCTACAAAAGTTGCCAGATTATGGAAATGTCTTTCTATTCTCAAAAAATATTTTTGAACTCCAACTTTTTTACTTCCGCCCACTTTGAGCTCCAAAATGATATATCGAATGGGAGAATAACGAAAGAAAAAACTTGATGGTTTCCTAGAATAAATAAAAAGTACTGGTTTGAAGAGCTTCCAACGAAAACTTCCTTAAAGAGAAGCAACAATATAGGAGGGGGAAGTATAACGGAGGGGGATGAACATATATGGGAGGGGAAGTATAAGTCAGGGGAAGTATAACGGATGGGGGAAATATAAGGGAACGAAGTATAACGAAGGGGGAAGTATAAGGGAGGGGAAGTATAACGGAGAAGGAAGTTTTTTTTTTTCGAAAAAGTGTCCAAGTTTGTTTTTTCGAAAAATTTTTTAATTTTTTCAAGAAATTTTCAAAGGTTTTTTTTTTGAAAAATTTTCCGAGGTTTTTTTCTTTTGAAAAATTTTCGAGGTTTTTCTTTTATAAAGGGCTTTTTTTTTCTTAAAAATTGTCTAAGTTCTTTTTTTTTCGAAATTTTTCTAAGTGTCAAGGTAGAAATAACGGGGTCTTTGGCCTAGGGATGTGCCTCTAGTAATGGGTAGAAATATGAAATTTCTCCCTACTATAAAAAATAATAATTAAGAAGTGGCAATTTTTTTACACCAAAAATTCGTAAAAAATATAAGGAGTCTTTGGTGAAAATTTGGCGAAAATCGGCGGAAGCGAATTTTTTTAAATTTCAAACAGACATATCTCCGCCATTTTTTCGAGATTCAAAAGTCGCTCTCGTTAGTTTCTTGTTCACCGGCTAAAGAAATTCGTGTGTAAATTTGGTGAAACCGGATGAAAACTGTGGAAAAATAAAAAAAAGTGTTCCGGAAAAAAATGCTACGGACGGACGGCCGGCCGGCACCACAGACAAAGTTGAGATCGGTAAAGATTCGAATTGACCCTACGGGGCCTGGAAGACCCTTCCCCAAAAACCCGAAGTCGAGGGTATACAATAACTTCTTTAAGGATGTTATAAATGTAAAAAAAAAGCAAAAACTTGAACCCTTTGGATAGAAAAACATTATTTTTCATAGAACCGAAAAAAAAATATTTATGGCAACAAAATGGTAATGGTAACCGCTTTGTCTTTAGGTCGGAAGGCTGATTTATTAGCGCTGGAAGACATTGAGGTTGATTGATGACGGAATTTGACGGTTTTTCAATTTCCATCTCTCCCTCTCTCTTTTTCCTTTATTCTCTTCTTTCTTTTCCAAACGCCTTCGCCGCTATATTAAAATAATTGGTTTTATCGTTACAATTTGTAAAAAGAAGAAAAAAAAAATTTATTGAGATTTTAAAATTTATTAGTTTTTAATATTATGCAATTATGGCAATTACGGGACCACCCGTGGGACGACAGAATTAATTTATTTTTAATTATGTTTAATAGTGTGGTCCGAAACGAATATAACGTTCTGTTTAGATTAAATAAAAGATGAGTCGCCTAATGTTTGTTTTTTAAAAAATTGATTTTTTTTCAAATGTTTTTAGGAAAATCAGAAAAGATTTCTTGAGGGAGGAAAAAGGGTTTAAGGCGGTCTGACAAACGAGGGTTGAGGTGTTTAAAGACCGGCGGGAGCGGTTGAATGTTGGCAGTGGCGGGGGCGGTTGAAGGGTCGGCGGGGGAGGAAGGGAGTCGGTTTGTGTTTGGAAGACGGCGGAAGTGAATGGTAAGGGTGAGCTGAGAACCCCTGGGGAAGGTTGTCCCGATCTGACAAATCACTTCTCGCCTTACAGGTGTCTTCAAACCGTTTAATTACCCACAAAAGCCCTTCTAAACCAGATTAACTCCTTAAAAACAAAAAAAATTATAAAATCATTTTTATTTAAAAAGCTTTTTACACGTATCGGTCATTAAACGACCCTAATTTCTTTTTAAAATATTTTTTAAAAAAGGGCCCCATTTAAGATAATGCGAACAGGTAATTTAATAACAGATTTATTTACATAATTCAAGTAGGTGTAAGGTTCTATCGGCAAGTATTATCGCCTCCTCGTAAAGCTCATTAATATGCATGAGGAATTTTATGGTGGAACCAAGGAAACAGTTTGATTTTTTCGTGATAAAACGTGTGCCCTTTTTTTTCCTCTCTTCTCTCTTGAAAACGGAATTTTTCTTTTTAAAAATTACAAGAGGAGAGAAAAAAAAATTTATTAAAATATGAAATAACCCCTTGTATCCTACCTCTTTAATGTTTAAACTGTCCGAAGAAATTGAATATCTTATCGTCTCCATAAAATCTTTCAATTGCGCCCCTCTGGGGAAATCATCGGAGATGGGAGAGGCTGGAGGGGTGAAATCTTCCCTTCTTTTTTTCCTCTTCTTTCTCCACAAATCTCTTCACTTTTAATCGCTTAAAAGTGTATAAAGTATTATGTAATTTTTAAAATTATATTTATAAGAGCAAGGGGGAAACGCTCTCCACGAAAAACTGGATAGGATTTCATTTTTTTTAAAATTGTAGATCTTGGGGTAGTTTTTGAGTCACAATTCGGCAGTCAGGGGTTAATATTTGCATTCTGTAGAGATTTTTCAACTTTCTTAAAGAAATTGTTTTACCCTCACTTGTCTCGGGTTTTTGGGGAAGGGTCTTCTATACCGATCTCAACTCTGTCTTTGCGGTTCCGTCCGGCCAGAAAAAAATTATACTTCCCCTCCTTAAGACTTCCCCTCCTTAAGATTTCCCCCTCCTATATTGTTCCTTATTTTTAAGAAAGTTTCCGCCGGAGCCAGCTCCAGATTAGTGTTTTAAATGAAAATACTATCTTAAAGGTATTTTTCATATTTCAGACTGAACATTAGATACAAAATCTTGAAGAAATGGCCATTTTTGGTCGAATTGTTGCGATTACGTAAGGTAAATTAAGACATTGGTGGCTACTAAACCCGGTGAAAATGGTTAGCGGATTTTAGTTAGTTTCTTGAAACTCGACACTTTGAGAAACCGCAAAGCCCTTAAGTGCCCTCTTTACAGCCCTTGAAAGCTAATCGCGCCCTTTATTTCATAATAAAATTTTATAGAAACTTCTATTTTTCAAAACATTTAAGAAATTATTAAATTAAAATTTAGTTAAGAAAATATGCCCTTTTAATTAAACCATTTTTATATTTACGAGGTAGTTAAGTCGTAAAGGAAAAATTGACAAAACTAACGATAACAATAACCGTTTTACGGCAGCCCATTAAAATTTAAAGGATGGTTTTAACATTTAATTAGGACTGAAAATATATCCCTCGTTAACGGATTGAATTGCTTAGTATAAACGGTTTCCTTCAAATGACCACAGGGATTGTATAAATTAGAAAGTTATATGGCATTAATTCATTTTAATGAATTTTAAAACATTTTTATGTTTTTAAATTATTATTTTTTAATATACCAAAAACATGTATCTGCATAATTATTATTAGGGGTCTTATATTTAATATGGGCCTAAGGAATTCCCTTTTATAGCGAAGAAAATCGTGAGAGAACTAGATTCTACTTCACGTTTTCTATTAGATAAGTTCTAACCGAAAGGTTAAAACCGCACTGGGAACAGGTTGAAAAATCGAAGTTTTAGGAGAAAAAGAAGTTCAAATTAGGTGGCGCCAAAAAGTGGTCGGGTAACACTGTTATCCTGAACGGAACCTTCTTCACGGCTATACCAACGTAGCCTTTTCGTCCACACTGTAGCTTTGTTTTTTCTCATTGAATTCCTCAGCAATTTGAAAGCTAAAAGCGTGCAAAAAATTGAGTGCGATTAATTAAGTTGGCAGAATGGGAGATGGAAAACTACTGCTCTGAGGCTATAAAATAGGTAAATTTAACTCGATTATTTTGTTTTTTGTTCAGGTTGACTTTTTTTGTAAAAAAGGTTCTGAAATTCAATTAGATTAGGAAAGAGTAAATTCATTTAAAGGTCGAGTTTTTGAGTTAAAAGGGACACATTTTTCTCGCTTTATACAAAAAAAGGACATGTATATAGAATATAAAAAGTTGGGGGATGGGAGGAGAGAAAAAAGAAAGAAAAAGGAAAATCCACACAACTTGTTTATATATTATTATCCTTTCTACTTTTCCCCATTTCAAAATGGCGCTCATCCCCTCCCCCGGCTCGGAAAAGCTATTACAGTAAGAAAACAGACATATAAAAGAGGAGGGTGGGTCGGTGGAAAGGGTAGCGGGGTTCGGGGGTAGGTTTGTGGGCTTGCTCCGACGGGGGGAGTGGGGCTTGTAAAATCAATATGCCTGAGGCTGGGCTAAATCACGCTTATCAAGTACACTTTTACCCTTTGCCGTCTAGCATTCGGACGGGCCGAACCGGTTGTTCCCCGACCTACCCTCACTCAATTTTTTGACTTCAATTTTATTATCAAAAAGAACTTTTTTTTTTAAATAAATATTTTTTAAAGGTTATAAAAATCAAAAGAAAAGTCAAGAAACGAATTGCCTTCTCGGGAGAATTTTATGTCCGCCGACGGTAAAAAAAGGTCTAAAACGGATTAGGGGGAGAACTAGAAAGAAATACGACGTTGAATATGCCGACATGTAATTTCTTAAACATGTAATGTTTCTCCCGTTCGTCCCGCGTCGATTATTCTTTACGAGCCTAAAACTTAAAATACGACTTGGATACTTGAACAAAAAACAAGAAGGAAACCGAGTAAAGCTATAAGTAAAAATATAAAAAGTATTAATGAATTGCAACTTTATATGACAAACATTACAAAATTTTAGCCTCTCAATCTTTCTATGGCTTGTACTGTAGGGAACGAGTTGCTTTGCAAGTAAATACTAGTATGAAGAGCTTCCAACGAAAACTTCCTTTAAGAGAAGGAGGAGGGGGAAGTATTAAGGAGGGGAAGTATAACAGTGGGGGAAGTATAAGGGAGGGGAAGTACAATGGAGGGGAAGTTTAAGGAGGTACCTATTTCAAGTATAAGAAGTCTTTTAATTTTTTTTTTTCAAGTTAAGGGAGGTTTTATTTTTTTAATTTTTACACCCGAAAAATTATTAGTTTTTTTTAATTTGCATTTTTTTCTTTTCAAAAAGTTTTTAAAGTTTTTTTTTCGAATCATCAAGGTAGAAATAATGGAATTTTACCCCAAGGGAGGTCCCTCTTGTAACGGGTGGAAGTATGAAATTTCTCCCTACTAAAATGATAATTAATGTTTAAAAATGATGATTTTTTTATACCAAAAATTTCTAAAAAATAAAAGGAGTAGTTGGTGATAATTTGGTGAAAATCGAAAGAACGGTTCGGCTGCAGCGAATTTTTTAAAATTTCTAACAGACATATCTCCGCCATTTTTTCGAAATTCAAAAATCGCCCTCGTTAAATTCTTGTTCACCGACTAAAGAAAATTTGGTGAAAATCGGTTGAAAACTGTGGCCATAAAGTGTTCCGGAAAAAAATGCTACGGCCGGCCGGCCGGAACCACAGACATAGTTGAGATCGATATAGATCCATATTCGAATTGACCCTACGGCGCGGCGCGGCGTCTGGAAGCCCAAAAACCCGACGTGGAGGGTAAAACAATAACTTCTTTAAGTAAGTTAAAAAGTTAAGGTTATAACCTTTCATTTTGTTTAATCATTAGCCGCTTGGAACGCTATTTGATTGGAGTAACCGCCTAAAACTCTAAAAAAAGCTTGATTGAGTGGGAATCGTTTCAAAAAAATTCTGATTGAAAAAGAAAATTTTTTAATACTTTCATCAACTAATTGGATGATTGGACAATTTTTTTTTAATCAAAGTTTTATAAGATTAATTAATTACAAAAGAAAAACCTTATTTATAATGATAAATGGGACTTGCCTTCTAGAGAGAGAAAAAAAAGGAAATTATAAAAGCGTAATTAAAAAGTAAATTAATGTTACACAGGTTGGGGCCAAAACTCGTGCTATGCTGACATTCAGTTTTCCCCCTTGTTCTATGAAAGAAGAGCCGGCGGGGAGGGCGTTTTCTGAACGGGGAATTATCTTCCGACCTTTAGCAAATGTCAAACATTTTAATGCTCCCAAATGCAATGTGAACCCTTCCCATGCTCGAGTTATTCTATTTTTTTCACGTTCCAAGAAAAACTGTTAATACTGCATTTTTTTTGTTCTCTTTTGTAGGATTTTAATAAAAAATTTCAGACAAAATTGAAACGGTTTGATTGGAAAAAGAAGAAATAAAAAAGGGGGAAGGTATTCAATTTAGGCACAAGAGAAGCATGGGAGGGGAGATAAGTGTAAATCCAATAATCCCCTTGTCTGTGCCCAACCTCCCTTTACGTGAAACACTCCCGACACTGGACAATGTAATCGAACTGTTCAATTATGGAAGTAGGTATGGCGGATAGGCCCATACCTCATAAAGCAAACTGGAAAATCTAATTTCAAACTTCATCTAATACTGTTACATAGTTTAAGCAACTACGTAAGAACACTTAAAAAATACTCGTCTGGAGACGGACCAAACGGTAACTTCCATAAAGAGAAGGAATAATATAGGAGGGGGAAGTGGTGAAAATCGTACCAAAAGCACGGCCGCAGCGCAGTTTTTAAAATTTCAAACAAACCGGAAGGAGGCAAGCTAGAAGGATGGCTCTCGGAAGACGCATCTTTTCAATGAGGAGCTTTGCCGTGCCAGCAGAAACTTCCAGGCATCCTAGCACTATCTGCCAACTGTGGGTAAGGAAGAGGACACGATTTGCCTGGCGTCAAGAAGAATTTCTGGCAGTTCTAGCATGGGGAAAGATCATCTAGGTCGATTTTCGGGAATTTCTCGTTAACCGATGAGGAAAAATGTGATTTGGAGCAAATCGGTCGGATAAAAATTTTTTAGGTAGAGAAATGGATCTTCTGGCGGAGAGAAGTCCCTCTCGCCCGTGGTGAACGTATAACATTTTATGACATTTTAAAAAACTACGCTGCTGGCAAATCGATTTTCACCGTATGAAATAAATTTTAATAAACTATATTTTTCGAAAAAATAATAATAAGATGGAAAGTGTAAAAAAAATTGTGTGAAAATTTGGTGAAAATCGGATGAAAACTGTGGCCGTAAAGTGTTCCGGAAAAAAAATGCTACGGCCGGCCGGAACCACAGACAAAGTTTAGATCGGAAAAGATCAATATTCGATTTGACCCTCAGGGGTCTGGAAAACCCCTCCCCAAGAACCCGACGTGGAGGGTATCACAATAAGGAAGTTAAAAATTATACTTCCCCTCCTTAAAACTTTCCCCTCCTACATTTTTCCTTCTCTTTTAAGGACGTTCCTGTCAGGGCAAGCTCCAGACTAGTTATTTTATCAGGAAGGCCCTTCCCCGAAATCCCGACATGGAGTGTAAAACAATAATTTCTTTATGCAAGTTAAAACGGATTTTCTAACTTCCTTAAAGAAGTTATTATTGATCTTTACCGATCTCAACTTCGTCTGTGGTGCCGGCCGGCCGTTTTTCTAGAACACTTTACGGCCACAGTTTTCATCCGATTTTCACCAAATTTTCACACAATTTTTTAGCCGGTGAAGAAGAAACTAACGAGGGCGATTTTGAATTTCGAAAAAAAAATAACTTCCCCCTCCGTTATACTTCCCCTGACTTATACTTCCCCCCCCTCCCCTCTTATACTTCCCCTCAGTTATACTTCCCCCTCCTATATTGTTACTTCTCTTTAAGAAAGTTTTCGTTGGAAGCTCTTCAAACCAGTACTTTATTTTAGAGAAAACTCTTAGCAACATTAAAATGACATTTTTGAGCAAAAACGTCTTCAAAATTGAGTTTCTGCATTTTTTTTCTTCGTTTATTAGGTAGGGGGAGTGACAAACAATTTTTTCAAGACAACCTAAGCTTGTCTATTTTAATTTTTTGGCAATGTAAATTTTAGATGGGCACTGCGTAGGTTAATTCGCTGGAAGGAGCGCGCTGGTTTTCATTTCTTATATTTTTATTGAACGAGGAAAACATTTTCTTTTTTTTTCATGTTTTGTTCTCTTTTTTGCCCTCTTGAACAATAATATGTGAAGAGAAAACATACCTTTTTACCTCGAGTATCGAGGAAGGGTCATTCGAAAAATTAACATTTTATTTGTGATTCATTAAAATGAGGGGCGAATATCAAAATATTATTACGGCTTGTGGAAAAGAGAAGAAGGGTACTTTTAGAAAACTCGTGTGTAATTAGAAGAACCAATGTTTAACTTTCACTGTTATCTTTTGTTTCAAACATCGTCGGGTCTTGATGATTTTAAACCTCCCCGAAAAGGACGGAGGGGGACCGGATCGGGATGAAGGGGCTGTGAAAATGGTTAAAATGATTTTACATGTTGATCAAGCAATAATAAAGCTGATTGGGTGCTTGTGGGCGGAACTCGCCAAACATTTCTACTGTTTACTTTAATAATAACTTGGGCCTCCCCTCGACGGAACCTCACGAAACGTTTTTGTCCCAACGTTAAATATTTTCGTTTTTCTTTTATATACAAAAATATGGAAAGTTCAAGCACCTTCTTACTTTTCGTGACGGGAAAACAAATATTTTTGCTAAAAGAATTTTTTAAATATACTTTGACACGTGTTTTTTTCTTGGAAAACAAAATGAGTTACAATACGTCCAAAGAAAACTCACGAAAAAGTGAATCTCCCCTTGAAAAAATTTTAGAGGATCAGGAATATTTTCGTGACGAATACAGAGCTGGGCTTCAAGGCTCCTGCGTAGGACGTCAGCTTGCTCAGGAAGAAGTCCCCAAATTTCCCAAACATAGAATAGCACTTGAAATACTTCGTAAGAAAAAAGTTGAAAAAGAAACTCATTCTAAATCGCGAAGAATCGATAGTTACGCCCAAAGAAAATATCGAGATATCGAATTCATCGAAGATGTATCGAACCTGGAAACAACCATAAAGTTTTATTTTGTATTTTGGCTTCTTTCGCGGTCATTTTATTTTCATCTTTGCTTATAATTGGGGTTATCTTCTTTTTATTTTAACATATGATTTTACCTTTAAAAGAACAGAGAAGATGCTGTAACCGTTGATCGAACCGACTAGGGAACGTCCGAAGGTGAACTTGGTTTTTGAGATTTTGAAGCCGAAAAGAAGCGAAATTGAGATCCAAAGTTGTAGGAGTTGTTCGAGCCGAAGCTCGAGGGTGACGCCGCCGACCGTCTCCACCGAAGGTTACGAGACTCGATCGAGGCGAAAGCTCACCTGCGTCGTGGCCACCATAGTCGTCATATTCGTCTGCACTCTGGTTGCTTTTATCGTTATGTTTTTGTTTTTCGATAAAAATGAAATAAAAAAGATTCTAACTTAAAGTTTTACCCTCTTTTGTTGGTTTTTTCCGTCCCCTTGGGTCAATATGGGTCCATACCGGTCTCTTGTCAGTGGTTCCGGCCGGCCGTACCATTATTTACGGCCACATTTTTCACCCGATTTTCACCAATTTTTTATGAATGGTTGGAAGAGTAACTCCCGAGAGCGATTTTTGAATTTAAAAAAAAGTTGCGGAGATATTTTCACCATATACTTCCCCCTCCTTAAAATTAACCACCGCCTTTATTATACTTCCCCCTCCTTAAAAGAACCGCCTTTATTATACTTCCCCCTCCTTAAAAGAACCGCCTTTATTATACTTCCCCCTCCTTAAAAGAACCGCCTTTATTATACTTCCCCCTCCTGTATAGTCCCTTCTCTTTATGGTCCACCCCGTCGGTGCTCCAGGCTAGTCATAAGGAAAGGTGATTGCCAAAATTTGGAAAAACGCAAAACCGATATTTTTGAGTTTCTTGTGATACAAAAAATATTTTGATGAAAAATGAGGTCTCAAAATAAACGATATTGCAAAATGCTTTGTATTTGTTCTAAACGAAATTGCCCTTTTCTTTTTCTTCGCACTCGCTCCCTATTCATATCCAATATGAGAGGATTCTATGCAGCTCCGTCCCTTCACCTCCCGCCCATAATATTGTTTCGGCCATACTTGAAAGAGCATTTCACTGTAAGTTATATAAGGAATTCCTCTCCCCGTCTACTTTTTAACCCCCCGAAGGCCCCTTTACAACCCTTCGCCATCATTCATATTGGATTCTATCCACAGGTTGATATTTATTTTTTCCACAAAATGGGATTTTACTTCAATTATTTTTTTTAAACAGAAATTGAGCGTTCGGGTGAAAAACGATGAGGAAAATGGATTTTTCATCTTTTGTTCTTGAAAAGACACATTTTATTTTTAAAATAAAAACTTTAAATAAAATATAAAATTTTATAGTAAAATTAGTAGATAGGAACCAAAGGAACCTCCTGAGCGCTTATATGCTCCGGGTACTCGTATGAATACTAATGTCTGGGTCGGGGCTGTAATGGCCTCTCAGATAGACCCTCTTCCAACCCTTTTAGTCACCCCAACAATAAAACTGCCATTAGATTATTCAATACTTCCTTCTGTTTTATATTTTTCACTCATCAAAAGTTTCTAGATAATAAAAAATGACGTTTTTTTTTGTTGATTGCGTGATCGGGAAGGATTTTGAGTCGGATGCTGTGGGAAATGTCGTTTGGAGATGAAAGGAGGAGGAGGTAAAGAAGAAGGAAAAAAAAAGTTCGGCCTTGAAGCCGGTCACTCACTCAAAGACCTCTTCTCACGATAAACTAAACCTTTCAAAATAACCCGTCATCATCCTGTAAAAGTTGGGTTTATGTTTTTGATAATTTTACTTAATTTGAAGGAAGAAGGGCACAAAAAGAAAAAAAAGAAAAATGATGGAACAAAATTAGTTTTTTTTTTCTTAATGGGATATTGCGGTTAAAGATTGGCAATTATTTAAAATTTAAACCTACAGATGGACAACAAATTTTTTTTAACAAGTTCCTGAAGGATAATTGTGAATTTTCCAAATCAAAATAACAATTTTCAAAAGCTAATTCCGTTGATTTTCAACCAAAGTCTACATTTTCCCTTTTTTTTTCGGTATTGTAAGTTTTCCCTTAAAAGAGATATTGTTTTACCCTCCAAGTAATTTTTATTTACCTATTTATTTTAGTAGAAGAAATGTAAGACGTTCACCACGGCCGAAACAGGCATCCTCCGGTAGATGGTCCGTTAATTGTACCTTGATACTCAAAAAGAAGGGAACATAACGCATTTCACCCTAAATTAGTTGAACATAAAAAAGAAGCATTTCGACATAAGTTCACCACAATGCTTTTCGGCATAATTGAACATAAAGCTCTCAAAAGTTCAAAAATTTGAGCATAATGCATTTTAACATAAAGCGTTTCGCCATAAACGACTTTTTCAATAAATGCAAGTCGACATAAAAAAGTGCAAGTCACCATAATGCTTCTCACCATAAAAGCCTCTCTTTAAACTTGTTTTGCCATAAAACTGTTTCTGTCGTTTGGGTAATACATCTCACCATAAACTAGGGACAGCGAAAGAGCAAGCCTACTTCGCCGTTTAAAACGCGATTATGGCGAAACGACAAAAACCTTAAAATTGACAGTTCACCATAATGCAATTCAACATAAACCATCTCACATCTAGGAAACAAGCAGGCAGCCAATGGGATCAGCTCGTTTTATAACTGAAGGGGGTTAATTTTTTTCCTCTCGCGAGGATGTGCGAATCGCATTATGGTGAACTGTCAAGTTTTAAGGTTTTTGTCGTTTCGCCATAATCGTTTAAACGCGAAAATAGCTTGCTCTTTCGCTGTCCCTAGTTTATGGTGAGGTGTATTATGCCCAAACGACAGATACAGTTTTATGGCGAAACGAAACTTTAAAATGAAAGTTTCCTTTATGTTCAACTGCGTTATGTTGAAACGACAAATTTTATGTCGAAACGACAATGTTAAATCTCTTCTTTATGGTAGATGTATTATGTTCAAATGCATTATGGTGAACGTTTTCGACTATTTTCTTTATGTTAAGTTGCAGATTTTTTATGGTGAACGGCAACTCGCGATTTCTGCTATTTTATGGTCAAATACATTATGGCGAACCGCATTATGTCGACACGTACTCAATTGAGGTTTAAAATGGGTTTTACAAGAAAATTGCCTTAAACGAGATAATTACTGTAAGATACAATTAGAGATTTTTTATTGAATTATGTTTAATTTTTTTTTTCCTCTTTATTGTTTTTATTGGTTTATTTTAGTGGATGTAGTGTCGTAGGTCGTGGTAAGGAAAGCTGAATGGATATTTATAGGTGAAGGTACGATAGTAGGGAGGGGTGAAAGGGCTCTCGTGGGAGATAAGGGTATGAATGGACGTGGACCGGGCGAGAGACGTAGAAGAGAGAGAAGGGGTCGGTTTGTCCGGAGCGGGGGAGTTTCACCCTCTTGAGCCGCCCTTGACCGAGAAAGGGTCAGTGAGGCAAGGAGTGAGACGAGTACACCCGGAGGGGTTTACACTACTGACCCCCAACCCTCGGCCAACGACATCTTACCCCCAAACAACCTTCTCATCGAAAATTTTAAAAACCACATAAAACCCATTAATCAAATTACTATTCTACATTAAAAACACACCAAAAATTGACACCTGACACCTCCACGTTCTGCCACAATTAACCTCACATTCTTGCTAAACGTTAATTTAATCAAAAGCTAATATAAAATGCATTATAAAATTTATAAATAAACAGTCCATAATTATAAATTCATATTTTTGCGTTGAAAATTTTTTTATTGTAGTTTCTAAGCTGAGAAAATATACAAAACAGTGTCCCAGTTAAGGGAAAGAAAAAAAAACCATCTCCCTCCCTTGAAAAACCCCACTCTTCAAATCGATCAAGCTTCTCCCCCAGACTTAAAACGTGCCCTGACGACAAATATTTTTTAAAAATTTACAAAATATCAAGTGAAAAAAATTTTTTTTTAAGCTCACGTGTTCAAATCTTCTAGATTTCAATAATAATAGACTAGCTTCTTTTCTACAAAGAAGGAAAAAAACAAGATTTACGTTGACGAGATGTAATTAGGGTCGTGAGAAGGTGAGAAAAAGAGTAAAACCTCAGGAGTGAGGTGATAATGCGCGAAAATGTTCGGGCTATTCACACGTCGTGTCGGAAAAACAAGGCATTAACTAAAGTGCCTGAAGAAACTCAGAAAACGACTTAAAAGAAAAAAATTTATTAAAAAAAATCTAATATTCTCGCGTTAAAATTACGTTAGAGAAACGACATTTTTTTTTTTTTGTCTAATTACAGTCTGAAGAACACATGTCGGTTCAATTTAAAATTCCTTCGAGCCCATTTGAAAACCCGCAACTTTGATTACAAATCGCCAGAACTCCATCTTCTTTCTTATATTTGAATTCTTCGCATTTTATCCCGTACATTTTATTCCTCTACTTGGGCATAATTAATCCCCTATGGATATTTTTGTTGTATAAAATTAAAAAAGTTGCAATTTTTTTCCCAATTTGGAAGAAACTTAGGTTTATTTTGAATTTATGATTTTTGAATGACAAAAATATGGAAAGAAGATAGATAAAAATAACGGAGGGGACGTGCAACGGAGGGGGAAGTATAAGTCAGGGGAATAACATAGGGGGAAGTATAAAGGAACGAAAGTATAACGAAGGAGGGAGTATAAAGGAGGGGGAAGTATTAGGGAGGAAAGTATAAGGGAGGGGAAGTTTTTTTTTTTTTTTTTTTTCGAAAAATTTTCCAATTTTTTTTTTTTCGAAAAATTTTTTAAGTTTTTTTTCTTTTTTTTTTTCTTTTTTTTTTTTTTTTTTTTTTTTTTTTTTTTTTTTTTTTTTTAATTTTCCGGTTTTTTTTTTTTTGCTCTTTTTTTTCTAAAAATTTTTAAATTTTTTTTTTCGAAAATTTTTTTAAGTGTCAAGGTAGAAATATGGGCTCTTTGGCCTACGGATGTGCCTCTCGTAATGGGTAGAAGTATGAAATTCTCCCTACTAAAAAAAATAATTGTTAAAAAGTGGCAATTTTTTTACACCAAAAATTCGTTAAAAATATAAGGAGTAATTGGTGAAAAAAGTTTTCGAACCTATGATGGCCTTCGGGTTATGCGATGGTTACATTTAATCATTTTGACCATAAATCTTTTGTCCTATTTTTAGTCCATTGTGATAAATAATTAGATAAATTATATTTGAAGTAAAAAGGAAGAGTAAAGAAGCGAATATAAAAGGGAGAAACGTTTATTCAGATGCGGAAAAGTCGTCGAGATGTGCAAAGCATGTAATTACTTCAGTTTCCAGTCGGTAAATCCTCAAGTTCGGTCGGTGGATTTCATTAACCCGACAACTCTTCTACCCCTGATTTTTCCTTCTTTTTTTTTCGTCCCATAAAACTTACCATGAAGCTTATTTTCTACAAAGAAAAAAAAAATTATAAGAGAGGACGAAATATAAATTTTAAAAGGTTTCTTGGCTTCCCCTCAATCCCGCAAAAGGTCACAACTTGCTCGGAAATGTAGTGGAGATAAATCATAGAGGGAAAATATTCTTAGGTTGAGAAACACACATATTATATACGAAGTAGGTAGAATAAGTCTTATAAATTTCTCGGTTATCCTCGGACCAGTGGGGTGGTTGGGTGTTGATTTAATTTCCCTCCGGAATTATAATAGGGCGTAAGATAAATGACTTTAATTCTTGAAAAACAATTTGAATAAACCTCACGAACCTCCACATTTTCTTCCATTTAAAGCGAAAAACACAAAATCTAAAGATTTCCTTCCAAAATTCACTGAGCTCATTTATAATTTTAAACGTCCGCCATACATTTATTCAAGAGTGAGAGTGTGAGGAGTCTGAATAAAGATAAGTTAGGTTGAGTTGTGTGGGAAAAGGGGCGATGGGCGAGGAGAGGTGGAAGGATAAAACACAGTGAATGATTAATAGTATTTAGTTGACAGGATTCCACCATTAGTCAGGGTGCCCCGGTGCCGGTCCGACACAATCCAACCATTTATACATCGCTCAACACTTAAAGAATAGATCGAATCCGATAATTAAAAACGTTAGATAAATAAACCAAATCCGGAGCAGGAGGCAACTCGAAAGCCGCCGAATCACGAAGCTAAGATTTTTTTTTTCAACTTCCTCAAAAAATGATAGCTTCTAACAACTCTTTAACTTAAAAGAGGGAACAATATAAGAGGGGGAAGTATAAGAGGGGGAGGTATAAAATAAAGGAGGGGGAAGTGTAAGGAAGGAGGAAGTACAACGTAGGGGAAGAATAATTTCAAGCATTTGGACATTTTTTTTTTAATTTTCAATTTAACTTCCTTAAATAGAAGGAACATTAAAAGAGGGGGAAGTATTAAAGAAGGAAAAGTTGAAGGAGGGTGAAGTATAAGGAGGGGAAGTTCAAGGAGGGGGAAGTATTACGAAGGAGGAAGTACAATGTAGGGGAAGAATAATTTCAAGTATTAGGACATTTTTTTAAAATTTTCAATAACTTCCTTCAAAAGAAGGCCCAATATAAGATGGGGAAGTATAAAAGAAGGGAAAGTTTAAGGAGGGGGAAGTATAAAGGAAGGGAAGTTCATGGAGGGGGAAGTATAAGGAAGGAGGAAGTACAATGTATGGGAAGAATAATTTCAAGTATTTGGACATTTTTTTTTAATTTTCAATTTAACTTCCTTAAAAAGAAGGAACAATATAAGAGGGGAAGTATAAAAGAAGTAGGGGGAAGTATAAAGGAGGGGAAGTACAATGTAGGGGAAGAATAATTTCAAGTATTTGGACTTTTTTTTTTTAATTTTCAATTTAATTTCCTTAAAAGAAGGAACATATAAGAGGGGGAAGTATTAAAGAAGGGAAAGTTTAAGGAGGGGGAAGTATAAAGGAGGGGAAGTTCAAGGTGGGGGAAGTATAAAGGAGGGGAAGTTCAAGGTGGGGGAAGTATAAGAAAGGAGGAAGTACCATGTATGGGAAGAATAATTTCAAGTATTTGGACTTTTTTTTTTTAGTTTTCAATTCAACTTCCTTAAAAAGAAGGAACAATATATGAGGGAAGTTTAAAAGAAGGGGAAGTTTAAGGAGGGGAAGTATAAAGGAGGGGATTTAAAGGAGGGGATTTAAAGGAGGGGAAGTTCAAGGAGAGGGAATTATAAGGAAGGAGGAATTACGAGTACAATGTAGGGGAAGAATAATTTCAAGTATTTGGACATTTTTTTTAATATTCAAGGTTAGGTAGGTATTATTTCAAATTTTTAAAAGTTTTTTTCAATTTTTTTTAAGTATCAAGGTAGGAATAATGGGGCTTCTGCCCAAGGAATGCCCCTCTCGGAAAGGGTGGAAGTATCAAATTTCTCCCTACTAAAAAAACAAACCAAAATTTTTTTTATTACACCATAAATTTGGAAAAAATATGAAGTGTTGTATTTGGTGAAAATCGGACTAACGGTTAGGCCGCAATTTTTTAAATTTTAAACGTGCATATCTCCGACATTTTTTCGAAATTCAAAAATTTGTTTTTCAACTTTGCATGGCTTTTAAAGAGGAACGTGAAGCCTTAAAAGTGGGTAAAAAAAAGTTTTTTTAGGTCTTCGGCAAAAAGAGCAAAGAACGGTCTCTCTTCTGTAAAAAACCCCCAAGAAAGCAGTTTCTTGGGTAGGTATACCAGCTAAGAACTCCCATAATCCATAAGACTGTTTCTCGAAAGAAGATGCTAATTGGAAGAACAGTAGATTTCACACTTTTCTGTGGCAAATACCGATGGAAACTCACCATCCGGTAAGAAGTTCGGTAGAAAAATGCGTTTCTCAAAAAAACCACCGAGGATTCTTTTCGAGGTGAAAATTGATTATTATCGAAAGACAAACCGACATTTTGCGGTTGTTTTTATTTTTTTCACCCTCCATTACATGTCATGAAACCAACACATCGTTAATATTCAATCCAAACGTTAGAAAATTCAAAAGAAGGGCGGAAACTTTGGGGTAATTTTACCATATAGCGTGATGCTCCCGTCATTCACTTAATGTGTTATTTTTACCCCCTTCTTCTACCCTGCCCTAATCCTCTTTTAAATAAAAAATCGACTTTTCTTGTTTTTTACGTTTATATCAGACTTATTCTCGATTATTTACAACAAAGTGAGTTTTTTTCTTACTTTTATTTAATAAAAGATTGCATAGGGGCGTTACAATCTCATGTTTAATAAGTAACTTCATCAATATTCGGGCCCGAATCACTTTTTTCCCGTCTTTATTTGTCTTTATTATTTAATTATTTAATCCTATTGTTTAAACAATTTAATGGATTAGTAAAAAATTATTATAAAACATTTAGGTTATTAAGGATTTTTTTCCTTTTGATGAAAAACGGGGTTATAAATTGAATAACTTGGTAAAGGAGAGATGATTAAAAGTTGAGGAAAGCTTATGGAATCGATGTTGAGGAAAGGGGTCGGAGGGTGGAGGGTTTACACTCCAGTGGATGTTTAATATAAAAGCGCCAATAGTAATATTCTCGGTAATTGAATACTGAAAAACCAATCCAACTGCTTTCACATGACGTAAAATCAATGTGTCGTATAAAAAGATTTAAAAAAAGAAAATTGAGGGATGCGTTCTTTTTTTTCATTGGGGGATTCTCGTGGGATTAAAAGGAAAAGTGATGTCGGCTTGATAGTGTAATTCCGGGGGTCGGAACACGGGGCAGTTTGTCTCAATTATTCAAGGGAAAGCCATAACAGGTGGGGGGCGGGGGGGTTCCGCGCCACGGGGCGGAGAATGGGGGTTCTAAACAACTCTGTTTAGTCCGACAATCTTAGCGAATCGTTCCCGGAGGGCCATCCCGAAAAAACGGAATGGGAGGGAAAAAACTAAAACCACCGCAATCCAATCCTTTTTTTCCACTTTTATGACCACACAAATCCTCTAATTTCAACCTGAAAAGAACGATTAAAAATATACTGATATGTCTTCCGGGAAACATCCGGCGACACACTAAAAAAATCTAGTAATTAAATACCAAAAACATCTATCAACATTCCAATAAAAAAAACTCAAACTAAAATTTATTACACAATAAAGCATTAATCTCCACAAAAGATCATTTCTGTACTACGTGCCCAGAATCATTGACTGAGCCTATTCATCATAAAAATAAGACTTAAAAAAAATAATTTAAAAAAAACTTAAGTTCCAAATGAGACGTTATTTCATTATTCATCGGGTTTTCGTAATACATTTCTTTCTTCCAGGTGCGTGTTGAATGACTAATCGATTCGCAATACAAATTATCCTGTAATGCTTACTAATTTATTGGAGTATTTAATATTTTATATGCGGCTTTTTCCCCACCCTCCTTTAAGTCGATTATAATTCTATAATGGTTGCTTCGATCACAAATACTCACTTATTAATCTGGCTACTTAAAAAAATCAATTAAAAAACTCTCTGATATCAACTAAATACGTCGTTTTCGCAAAGCCTAAAAGTGATAAGCTTATCATTTCAGCATTTACTTTTTTTTCACCCCCATTCTTTTGTTTTAGGTTTTTTAATACACACATTTTTCCTATACCCAAAATTTTATTTTTTTGTCTTGATCGTTGATATTATTTATTCAAAGAAATTGTTTTAACTTTCGGGGGAAGTATAATTGAGGAGAAGTATAACGGGGAGGTACAAAGGAGGGTATCACAATATTACTTCTTTGAGGAAGTTAAAAAAGTACTTGTTTAAAGAGCTTCCAACGAAAACTTCCTTAAAGAGAAGTAACAATATAGGAGGGGGAAGTATAACGGAGGGGACGTACAACGGAGGGGGAAGTATCAGTCAAGGGAAGTATAACGAAGAGGGAAGTATAAAGAAATTTGCAACAAACTTCCTTAAAGAGAATGAGCAATATAGAAGTATAATTTCAAGTATTTTATTTTGTCATTTTGTTTTGTATTTTTATTTTCTAAGTTTTTTTTTTACAAGTATCAAGGTAGAAATAGTGGGCTTTTTGCCTAAGGGATGTCACCCTCGCCAGGGGTGGAAGTATCAAAATTTTCGAATTGGAGTAAGTAGGGCAATATTTTTAAACCGTCCGTCCGTCCGGACGCCCGAATGAAATTTGCGACAAACTTCCTTAAATAAACTTCTAAATAAACTTCCTTAAAGAGAATGAGTAATAGTATAGAAGGGGGAAGTATTAAAGAGGGGAAGTATAACGGAGGGGGAAGTATAAAGGAGGGGAAGTTTAAAAGAGAGCAATTTTTGGGAGGGTGAGTGTAAAGGAGGGGAAGTATAATTTCAAGTTTGTTATTTTTTCATTATTTTGTATTTTAATTTTCTAAGTTTTATTTTTTCAAGTATCAAGGTAGAAATAGTGGGCTTTTTGCCCAAGGGATGTCACTCTCGCAAGGGGTGGAAATATCAAATTTTTCGAATTGGAGTAAGTAGGGCAAGTTTTTTTAAACTTAGAAGTTATTGTGATAACCTCCGAGGTACGGTATCTGGAAAAGGGTCTTCCAGGAAAACTGATTGATCTTTGCCGATCATGAGGATGTCTGTGGTGCCGTCCGTCCGTCCGGACGCCCGAATGAAATTTGCGACGGACGGCCGGCACCGCGGACAAATTCATGATCGGCATAGATCATTCAGTTTTCCTGGAAGACCCTTTTCCTGATACCGTACCTCGGAGGGTATCACAATAACTTCTTTGAGGTAAATGTGTGCAAAATTCGAGCGTGAGCAGAAAAACCCACGGGAGAACTGGAAAAAAGTTTTTAATGTGAATTTTATTCTTCTGGAAACTCGCGAAATTGGCAACTATCGTTAGAGGATCGCCGCCGCGCGACTCTTCAAGACCCCCTTCCCGCCACCCGCCCCCCTTCCGCCCCATCATATCCAGCCCATCGGCCATTTTCAATTCTCGTTTCCTTCTCCATATTCAATGCAGAGCGATTTTCATCAATTTCCATAAAATTACACTTTGTTGAATGCCACTAGAAATAGAATGGCCCGGTGGAGAAGGGACGTTCGGGGAACCTTTTGTCGTGCCGATTTTCCAAAGAACTTTTTTTTTATAAGAATTTTTTTTCTTTTAAAAATATTTAGAAATTCGAAAACTTTTTTTTTTATACGGCTCAGGTTTCCTATAAAATTTATAATTTTATTTTAAAATATATTTTGCATGTTGAAGATAAAGAAGTGAAATCTTCATTATAGTCTAAGGTGATAAAATATAATTTTTAATAGGGAATTCTCTTATTTTATTTATAGCCTGTGTAGGCAATGTTTATTGAAAAACTTGTCTTTTTTTTTAATCCTCATCTTGTTTCTCCCCCAGTGTGAAATAAAAGGAAATACGTTATATGTAGTTTATTTGCTCATGGGCTTTATTTGAAGTATAAGCGCACCCGGGGAAACTACGTTGAATATTCACGAACCCCTCTGATATTGATTACGAAAACCTATTTACATATTCAACAGAAACGTCCTCCACTTTTTTTTTTTTCCGAAAAATTTATTTATCATTTTTTGGTGGAGATTCCTTAAAAGTGAACCGAGATAATGCACGTTATTGGAAAGTGATCGTGCATCTTTAAAAAAAGAGAAAGATTTATGATATAGGGCCGGTATATTTATGCCCATGACAATCTCTCGACTAGCCCTGATATATAGGCCTATTGTAACGGAAAACAACATGGAATTTAAATAATTAAACATTTCACTGGAGCTTGCATATTTATGGGGGATGATTTGTATTGAATGCCCGATACGGATTTCCACTGGAGATAACCCCACCGCTCGCGTTTGCAATAAATAAACTTTTCTTTCTAAAACTGGGAATTCATGTTTACCTTTTTTTGATATAAAACCCAAAAAAATAATTTTTCAATCAACCAGAACAAGTTTTCTCAATTTTAAAACCATTAAAAAAGTTATTGTTTTACCCTTCAAGTCGGATTTTTGGGATGGGTCTTCCAGATACCGTAGGGACAAATTGATTATGGATAAGTATACCAATGTAAACTTTGTCTGTAGTTCCAGCCGGCCGTAGTATTTTCAACACTTCAATAAGCAATTCTTGAGATTTGTTTGAATTGCAAAAAAATTTAGATACAATCATTTTAAAATTAAGTTTTGCGCGGAAAAAAATGATTTTTCCATTTGAATTCCTGCAGGGAAGAAAAAGTTCTGAAAGAATTTGTGGAGAAAATGAGGTCGTGAAGTATTCCTGGAAAAACCAATGCCGACGGACATTACGAGATGAAGACCAATCGTCATTTTGATCCCAAAAGGTGCTTAAGACCGATTTCCAGAAACCATCTGTCGAAATAATCCTGTTTTGTCGGATTTTAGAGCGTTTTTCTTTTAAACACCCTTTTGGGAAGATTCATGGGGTTATAGCGCTCAAGGTCACCCACTTAACGAATTTTAGGATGGTCAAAACCTATAATCCGGCCCTTTGGTCCGAAAACCTATAATCCGGCCCTTTAGTCCCAAAACCTATAATCCGGCCCTTTGGTCCCAAAACCTATAATCCGGCCCTTTGGTCCCAAAACCTATAATCCGGCCCTTTGGTCCCAAATCCTATAATCCGGCCCTTTGGTCCGAAAACCTATAATCCGGCCCTTTGGTCCGAAAACCTATAATCCGGCCCTTTGGTCCGAAAGCCTATAATCCGGCCCTTTGGTCCCAAAACCTATAATCCGGCCCTTTGGTCCCAAAACTTATAATCCGGCCCTTTGGTCCCAAAACCTATAATCCGGCCCTTTGGTCCCAAAACCTATAATCCGGCCCTTTGGTCCCAAAACCTATAATCCGGCCCTTTAGTCCCAAAACCTATAATCCGGCCCTTTAGTCCCAAAACCTATAATCCGGCCCTTTGGTCCCAAAACCTATGATCCGGCCCTTTGTTCCCAAAACCTATAATCCGGCCCTTTGGTCCGAAAAACTATAATCCCGGCCTTTGGTCCGAAAACCTATAATCCGGCCCTTTAGTCCCAAAACCTATAATCCGGCCCTTTGGTCCGAAAACCTATAATCCCCCCTTTGGTCCGAAAACCTATAATTCCGCCCTTTGGTCCGAAAATCTATATTCTGGAACTTTGGTCGGAAAACCTACAATCCGGCCCTTTGGTTCGAAAACCTATAATGGTTTCTGCTACTTGGTTTATCGTTTAAGGGTATATCGTTTAGAGAAATTTAAAATTTTTTAACCCCATGAAAATAATTTGGAACCATGGCCCCCTGTCCAACCGACGCCACTGAATACAGACAGATCTCCGCCATTTTGCCGACTTTTTGGAGAGGGGGGGGGGGAGCTCGGAAGATAAAAACGACGGTTGAAGACACCAATATCTGGCTTATAACGGAAAATTGAAAAACAACACTGTACTGAATATAAACTTCTTAATAATTAAAACTTTTATTTACTTTTTTGTTGAAATTTTCTAAAGAAATTAATTATAATTTATGATCTCAGGAGATTTTTTTTTTAATTAAAAAGTAAAAAAGACGAAGGGCATATTAATTAAGCCTTTTATTTACTTGGAAGGCTAAGAAAACCACTTTTAAGCTACTTAAGCTTTAATTTGATTTTTTTTTTACTAAAAAAATTAAAAATTTGTATACTTTATACGGGGGTGAGAGGAAAACTAATTTTAAAAATACATATTTTTTTTATATTTTTAAAATAATAGAATTTTAAAAAAACTGAGTTTGGCCGTGTAATTGAGTTGAGGAAAAAATGAGTGGCTAATAATTTTTATCTCGTTTTCTTTAAACAAAAATTTTTTTATTATTTTTAAAAAATGTTTCTTTCATCTCGCATAATGTATGCGTAATGTGGAATATATTTCATCATTTTGTTGCCCCGGGGGTGTACGGCGGGGAGAGGGGGCCCCGTTCGTCTTATTTTCTCAGAAAGTTGGCTTTTGAATTGGCCCACACGTAGAACACACCTCCCTTTGATCTATACGCGGGTAGACAATGTTAAAACGTAAACAATATCAAAACGGAATTAACATAGTTTTTGATGATGGAAAGTTATAATAACTTGGTTTTCGAATGATCAAAGGAGGGCTTGAGTAAAGTGAGTTTGGAAGCAAAACGGATGATTAAAGGAATGAGGACTCCGAGGGGGTTTTGGACGGTCTACTCAAATATAACGAAATAAAACATGTCATTCCTTCAATTCTTTTATTTCAAAATCCCCTTTTATTTGTGCAAAAAAGAAATAAAAAATCCGTTTTTATTTTTTAAACTTTAAAAACGAGGTCAGTCTCTTTACTTAGGTTTCATTACCTTTATTCTTTTAAGTTTCGTTGGCGTTTAGATTTAAAGTCAGTTTAACATGACCAATCTCAAGTGAGACAAACAACATGACCAATCTCAAGCCGAACTGAAGGTGAATGAAAGATTTTAGTGAATGTTTGTCCAGATTAACTTGGACTTACTTAGCTTAAATCATGTTATTGGAAGATACCGGTAAACATTGACTTTAGAAGGGGGAGGCTCTTAGGTGGACAAACAAACCATTTTGACATGTTACGCCTACATGTTCATCAAGCGAAATTAGGCTTTATCGCAGAAAGGGCAATATTGTCGTTTTAGCCATATTAGAATTAGTAATCAGCAATTAATGACTATTCTAAGATAAATTGTGGCAGAGAGACTTTTATTCAAATCTACTTTCTCAGAAGAATTGTATTATACTAACCTCGATAGATGGTTTTTGAAAAAATGTCTTTCAGACCCTTTAGGATCATTCGGAATGCAGTCTGTTGCGCAGTCTGGACTTGTTTTTCCCCCAAAATCTAGGACTTTTTTACGGATTTTCAGGCTTTTGGCCTTTCCAGAAAATCCCTTTTCAGAAGATATTGTGATACCCTCGATGACGGGTTTTTGGGGAAGGGTCTTCCAGACCCCGGAGGTTCAAATCGAATATTGAACTTTACCGATCTCAACTTTGTCTGTGGTACCGGCCGGCCGTCCTAGCATTTTTCCGGACCACTTCACGGCCACAGTTTTCATCCGATTTTCACCAAATTTTCAGACAAATTTCTTTAGCCGGTGAACGAGAATGTAAATTTCGAAAAAAATGGCGGTGATATGCACGTTTGAAATTTTAAAAACTGCGCTGCGGCCGTTGGTCCGATTTTCACCAAATTTCACCAAAGACTCCTTTTATTTTTTACGATTTTTTGGTGTAAAAACTTGTCAGTTATTAGGGGTATTCACGATCTTATGTTAAATGTTAGTTGTTAAAATCGAATTTCGAAACATCGTGAACGACCCTTGCTAAATCGGTCGAATCGAATAAAATACTGTAGCGCTCCATACGGCATTATTAGTAAGTAAGATCAAAATAAATAACCTGAGACATATGTAACACGAGAAACCATAACGTTGTTTACATTATGTTATGTTATTTTTATGTTTTATATTTTATGTTCGTTTGCCAGTACAAGAAGAACCAAAAGAAGTAAAAGAAGTAAAATTGCCTGTTTCTGAACACACAAAAACACTCGACAACACAAACGTAAACAAGAAGCTTTAACCTTCCCGTCCAGGTTACCCAAGTTTCTCGATTTCGCTAACATAGTTAACAGACCTCAGGGTCCCGTAGATCGACATGTTAAATCGAACGTTTTTGGAGTGAAATTTTTCTCGATCTTAACAGACTTAACATAAGATCATGAATACCCCTAATAATTATTATTTTATGTTAGTAGGGAGAAATTTCATACTTCCACCCATTACGAGAGCACATCCCTAGGCCAAAGAGCCCTTTATTTCTACCTTGACAATTAGAAAATTTTTCGAAAAAAAGAACTAATAAATTTTTTCAGAAAAAAAGTGCAAATTTAAAAAACATAACCCGGAAATTTTTCAAAATTAAAAAAGTTGGAAAATTTTTCGAAAAAGACAAACAAATTCCCCCTCCGTTATACTTCTCACTATACTTCCCCCTCCGTTATACTTCCCCTCACTTATACTTCCCCCTAGGTTATACTTCCTCCTCCTAAATTTTTACTTCTATTGGAACTTCTTCATTTCATACTTCTCCAATTGTGATACCCTCGACGTCGGGTTTTTGGGGAAGGACGTGGGAAACCGGTCGTGGAATATCCGTTTTTTCATTCTCTCTCCCTCACAAAAAAACCTTAATAATTGATAAAAATTCAATGATATTTCCCTGATAAAAAATTCGAATATTGATCTTTACCGATCTCAACTTTGTCTGTGGTGCCGGCCGGCCGTCCGTCCGTAGTATTTTTTTCCGGAACACTTTACGGCCACAGTTCTCATCCGATTTTCACCGAATTTTCACACAAATTTCTTCAGCCGGTGAAAAAGAAACTAACGAGGGAGATTTTTGAATTTCGAAAAAAAAGTAACTTCCCCCTCCGTTGTACGTTCCCTCTTATATACTTCCCCTCCGTTGTACTTCCCCTCACTTATACTTCCCCCTCCTATATTTTTACATCTCTTTAAGGAAGTTTTCGTTGGAAGCTCTTCAAACCATTACTTTCTTTAATTCTGGTCTGTTGTGCTCCGGGCGTGATAATTAAATTCAAAATAGTCCTTTTACCAGATTTACAAGACTTGATTTTGCTGTCATCAACGATTAATTTAACACGAAAACCCCTCAATTTCGTTCTTGATTGATAAAATAACCTTGTTTATCATTCGAGAGGTTGGAGAAGGAGAGAAACTGGTTGGTAAATCCGATGATATCAGAGATTTAATTTGTTAGCAGTCTAGGGACGTTTTAGCATATGTATTGCACGCAATCCTAATGAGTTATCGTACAAAACTCGGGGAATAGAACTTCAACGAATTAATAACTTCATCTAATCTTGACGTATTCCGAGTGACTAATAGCACCAAATACCTAGCTCTAGTAAAGGAAAGAAAAGAAAAGATTTAAAATTAATCACACTCATTAATTTTTAACACGCGAACATATTTTTTAACTCGTTTAATTGTTAATGAAAATTACTAATAGAATCTTTTCGTGAAATACCTACTTCTGATTTCTTTTTTCTTGAAAAATTAATCTTTCATTTATCTTAGCTGTATAAAATTTTCTGAATAACGACTTTTTGAGCTTTCAAATTAAAATTAATCACACTCATTAATTTTTAACACGCGAACATATTTTTTAACTCGTTTAAATGAAAATTACTAAAAATCTTTTCGTGACCTACTTCTGATTTTTTTTTCTTATTAAACTCATTTATCTTAGCTGTATAAAATTTTCTGAATAAGTGAGCTTTCAAATTGTTTGGTAAATAAAAAATGTGATATTTTAACGGATTGAAGTGAACGCTTTTTGGAATTCTAAGCTTTTAACGAAATTAAAAGCAATCCTGAAATAAAAAAATTGTTTAACTAAATAAAAGTTAAAAAGCTCCCTAAGACTACTATTATAGGTCCAATCCAAAGAAAGTGGGGTAACTTTGCAGATTAATTTATTTTAAAACGACTTTACCTTTTATTTCTTTGAAGTTTAAAAGGTAAGTTTTCCGTTTACCGAAAAGTTTGTTGTTGTTTTTTTTTTCCACCCACTTTTTTTCCTGATTAGTTCCCGACAATAAAAACAAATTGCTTCTCTCCATTAAAAAATTCTTTGTTATTTAATTGAGAAAAAATGCTTTTGAAATGAGATTTAACTTCAAAAGTGGTTTTCCAAGTCTTTTAAAATCATTAAATTTTCATTTTAATCCATTCCAGATAAATGTTTTTTATTGGTTCACTAAGTGAACGTAAAAAAAGTACTGGTTTGAAGAGCTTTCAACGAAAACTTCCTTAAAGAGAAGTAACAATATAGGAGGGGAAGTATAACGGGGGGGAAGTGTATGGGAGGAGAAGTATAACTGAGGGGGAAGTATATTGGAGGAGAAGTATAAGTCAGGGGAAGTATATGGGGAGGAGTATAAAGGGGAAAATAAAAGGGAGGGGAAGCATAAAGGAGGGGGAAGTTTAAGGGAGGGAAAGTATAACGGAGGGGAAAGTTTTTTTGTTGTTTTTGAAAAATTTTCAAAGTTCTTCCTAGTTTTTTTTTTAATTTTCCGGGTTTTCTTTGTTAAATTTGCGTTTTTGTTTTGTTTTTTTTTGAAAAATTTTCTAAGTTTTTTTTTTGAAAATTTTTTTAAGTGTAGAGGTAGAAATAATGGGCTCTTTGGCCTACGGATGTGCCTCTCTTAATGGGTAGAAGAATGAAATTTCTCCACACTAAAATTTACACCAAAAATTCTTAAAAAGTATAAGGAGTAATTGGTGAAAATTTGGTGAAAATCGGACCAACGGTTCGGCCGCAGCGAATTTTTTAAAATTTCAAACAGACGTACTTCCGCCATTTTTTCGAAATTCAAAAATCCCCCTCGTTGGTGAAAATTTGGTGAAAATCGGTTGAAAACTGTGGCCGTAAAGTGTTCCGGAAAAAAATACTACGGACGGCCGGCCGGCACCATATACAAAGTTGAGATCGGTAGAGATCCATATTCGATTTGACCCTCTGGGATCTGGAAGACCCTTTCCCAAAAACCCGACCTGGAGGTTATCACAATAACTTCTTTAAGGAGTTTACTGTTTAAGAATTAACGATTATCGAAATTACTTCGAGTAGGAATAGATTTTTTAAAAAGTTTTATCACCTTCGGTCGGCCAAATTTTGAATCAATAACAAAGGAAAACTATTCGGAAGTTAAAAATGATGGGGTAGTAAAAAAAGGGACAAAGTTGCTCTATGGGAAATCTAGCCATCAATAAGACATTTAAAATTTGATTGATACTTTTTGATAGCTATAGTTTGGTCTGAGCCATTTTAATAGTCCTGTAAAAAGAGACATTTACCCCGGTCTAATATCAACGTTTACGACCTTTCTTTATTCTTATGTAAAGACGACTTGAAAATACACTTTTCGCGTTCATGCACGTTATCAAAAGGCGATAAAAAGAAAGACTTTGAGAATCGCCGGTTGAATAATATGGAAGCCTTTTATGTAATATAAACAAGGGGCGGACTATGAGTTTTAAGTCGGAAGTTTAATTCCCTTGTAAAATATCGAGGGCATTAAATTAAACCGGAGGATGTTTATACCTTTCGTAGTCACGAACCTGCTCTCCCGGCTCAACCTATAAACAATTGATACAGTAATCTGTTAAGGAAAACAATCAAGGAAAAAACTACGGACGGCTGGAACCACAGACAAAGTTGAGATCGGTAAAGATCAATATTCGATTTGACCCTCCGGGGTCTGGAAGACCCCCAAAAACCCGACGTGGAGGGTATCACAATAACGTTTAAAAGTTTAAAAAATCCCTTTACATATCCCAAGATTTTCCCAAGACCTTTTCTGTTATTTAAAATTTTAGACATCACGTAAGTCTAAAATGTCTGTTTTGTCTAAAAATGTGGTTTCTCTGTCAAAAAACCAAGAAAAACTCCTGAAAATCCTGTAAAATAGCTCTATCTGTCAAAAAACCGAGGAAACTACTGAAAACCCTGTAAAAAAAGGGATTAATCCATCAAAAATCAAACTTGGCCTCTGACCTACGAAGGTAACAATTTTTAATGGGTTTTAAGCCATTTTCAGAATTCCCTGAGCAGATTTCATTGTAGATTGAGGTAATTGTGTACCAAAAACCCGAAGTGGAGGGTATCACAATAACTTCTTTAAGGAAGTTAAAAAGTCGGTAAAAATTGTAAGAAATGGTTCCGATAGGTCAGAAAAAACGATTTTTCAGGAGACGCAAAAAACCAAAAAATTGCGGGAACTTTCTTATTTCTTTGTCTATGGTTTCTTAATCGATAGAATCGACACACGTAATTGTTTTTTCAACCCTGTTGTCAGAGTTCTCATCACGTGAATTTTTTTCAACACTTTTAAAAATTATTTCTAGGTAGGTATCTCATTATAATAAATGATATATCATTAAAACCGTATAATTAGGCTGTTAGCGACATCTCGTGATGCAGAATGCGAAGGTGCTTGAATTTGTGATTGTTGCAATCTTCGGACAAAAAGAAGCGGAATTTAAAAAAAACAGGAGTCACTTAGGTCGATTTTAACGGATTTTAGCGTTTTTTGCGTTAAAAAAACGCTAAAATCTGCCATTTTTTGAAGTTGTGAAAAAGGGTCATATGAATAGTCAAATCGAGGGAGAAATTTCATACGTCCACCCTTTACGAGAGGGACCTCCTTTGGGCGAAAATCCCATTATTTCTACCTTGATATGTACTTAAAAAAAGTTTAAAAAAAAAAATAAAATAAAATAAAATAAAAAAAAAAACAAAAAAAAAATCTGAAAATCTGAAAATTTTTTGAAAAACAAAAAAAAAATCTGAAATCTTTTGAAAAAAAAAGAAAACTAGGAAAATTTAAAAAAAGTCCCCATCTGTTATACTTCCTTTTCCTTATACTTCCCCTCCCTTGTACTTCACCTCCGTTATAACTCCCCTCCCATATACTTCCTCCTCCATTGTACTTCCCCTCCTATATACTTCCCCTCCTATATTGTTACTTCTCTTTAAGCAAGTTTTCGTTGGAAGCTCTTCAAACCAATACTTTTTCATAAAACCACTTTTTAACGCTCTCCCAGACGTATGCCATGTGTTTCCGGACACCCCGTATATATTTTTTGGGGGGAAAATCGTCCACTCCCCCTTATTTTTTGGTCAGGGTTAACCAATAGGGAATGTGAAAATTTATTTTATAGTGTTGCCACGTTTCTAGATTAATAATTTGATTGAACATGGCTTGGCGGTTTGGTTTTACCTCCTCGGTGGAATTTACAAGAAAATGTCATCGGAGCAAGTGTTAACCAATCGTTAAAATTGAAAATCAACCGTTATTTCAGTTAATTTTCTTTCAAACATTTAAAATTAGATTAGGATAATTTCCGAACATAATTTCAATAAAAAATAAGGTTTAGAGGGGATGAAGGGGTAGTTTCCTATTTTGCATCACGTGTCACCCCTTGCACGTGCTAACGAACGTGGGGGTCAATCACTGTCATCCCTGGCGCCCCTATTTTAGATCCATTACTGAACGTTCATTATTTAAAAGAAATAATAAAAAGATCCTTAACATTTTGATATCGTGACCAGTATTGAATTCTCGTCCGGAGGCCACATTCTATTATAAAACCTGTTGTAATATTCTCGTAATTAACTTGACCTTTAACTTTTTTAACTTTTGTTTAATTTATTGGAACAAGCGTTAAGAATATAAATTATAAATCCGGTTTGTAACATAAAAAAATATGAAACGAAATTAAAAAAAAATTTTTTGGGATCTTTAAAAAAAAGTCTGGTCGGAAAATATTACGAAAATAATTTTTTAACTTCCTTAAAGAAGTTATTGTGATACCCTCCACGTCGGGTTTTTGGGGAAGGGTCCTCCAGACCCCGGAGGGTCAAATCGAATATTGATCATTACCGATCTCAACTTTGTCTGTGGTGCCGGCCGGCCGTAGATTTTTTTTTAAGTTTTGGTGTGCATAAAACATACGACATAGGTAATTCATAAACGCCAAAGGGAAAAGGGGCTTCCCCTTTTCGTAACCCCACAGCTCTGACGCTCCCCATCGAAATTGAATTAACCCGCGGGATTTAATAATTTGATATGTTAGTTTTGAAGGGAATCGATAAAGCAGTTTAACTCGACGGCGGAAGGGCTGCGGGCGGGGGGTTAGAAATGAACCCCTGACATTCATGGACGAAACTCATTCCTTTCGATAATAAATTCAGTCTTGTTAACAAAAACCTGAGGGAAAATGGAATACTGGAGAAGATTGGAAGAAAAGGGGGGGGGGGGGGGGGGGGGAGAAAACTTTTCTCGTCAATAGTTACGAAGTTCCGTTTTCAAATAAAACATTGTTTTTAATTAAAATTGAAAGGTTTAAAAAAATATTTTTATTTTACTGATCAAATAAACTGAACCATATTTTTTTAAAAATTCAACAATCAATAGACCCAAAATGAGAAAACGTAAAAATTTGGTTCCCTTTTTCAAAAGAGGGGAAGAGAGAAAAAAAGAACGAGTTTAAACTTCTTCACAATGGCTCCTGGTAATGTCTTGCATTATTCACTTTCAAAAATTACTTTTGCGACTTTGTATTAAAAGTTTGTTAGCACGAAAATATTATAAATTCAACTCTGGTTTTATAAAGAAAAAGTATTAAAAGTTTTCTTGTGGTTGTGGGGGAGGGGATAAAAAGGGCGTAAGGGCGGGGGGCGGAGGAGGGTAGCTATTTGGAAAGCCTGGAAAGGGTGAACAATGAAATTAATTCTAAGACGTGGGGGTCTTTCTTTTATTTAAAATAAAGAAAAATGCAGGGGATACCGGGATTTTCCGCAAATCAGTGCTGGACCTAAACTCTTCTTTTTATTAAAAAAAAGTCTATGTTTGCAGTTTAAAATACAACCAGACTTCGCTAGAAGAAATCTGAGGTAACTCTGAACCTTCAGATTGAAACCGACCTTAAGGGCCCGTTATTCCACTTAATAGGCGGCGTTTTTCATAAAGTTTTGCTCCAATTTTGCGAGAAAACTGTTGGTTTCTCAAAATTTTTACTCTTTGATTTGGCTTTAGAATAAATTTATTAACTTCATACAAAAGATTATTTTCAAAAATCTTAAAAATTTGCTTGGAAAATCAGAAAAAATAAAATGTCCAAAAACTTGATAAAATAATGGTGTTTCGTTTCGTTTGTTTCTGAACGTCGTCAAATATGACGTCCAGATCCTTCCGCGCATGCTCCAAGAGTTTCAAACTACGGTTGGAACAAAGCTAATATTAAATCGCAACACAATAAAAATAATTTAAAAAGACAAAAGGTTATTTTTTTAGCAAATTAGGAGCAAAACTTCAAAGAAAAAACGCCGCCAGTAGGGTGATCTTTGTTCTTCCTGTTGTTAATAATTATTCACAAAAATTATTGTTAATTTACCGATTTGAGTTATTTGTAAGAAAAGTCCGAGTTTTTAGGTAAACTTTTTTTTAACGTCTAATCTAAATAAAGGAGAATGAAGTTGTATTTAAAAATTCGCAAAAAGCACACGTGAAATCATTTTGTTCCTTTTAAAATCTCAAAAGTCAATACTTTTTAAATAATAATTATTCATTTGGTATTTTATTATTCACCCTTTTATTTCTTCTGAAAGGCTTTAAAAGGACACACACTCAAAAAAACAAACGCGAGATTAGGTTCTTTAATGGAATTCAGGAGGGAGGGAGTTGATAAAAAAAAATATTCGCATGTTTTCATTTTAAAAACTTTTTTTACTTCTTTTTTTTTCACTTTGAACTCGATTTTGATCAAAACTGTATACATTATATTTTACTCAGAATTTCTCCATGTGTAAATTTTTGTTTAAAAAAAATGCTGGGTCACTCAGGGAAATATTTTGACGCGTATCCTAGAAAGGAAACATCCATTCAGTGGATACTTTATTTTAATTAATTTCGTAACATCAAATTTTTTTTCCTCATGAAAGTTGGAAATTCACCGAAACGCGAAGGCGCGGCGGCATTTATACACACCCGGAAAACTCGACAAAAGTCGACCGTTTTTGATATTTACATAATTTACCTACCAAAATTTTTACCATCTCTCCCTTCTTCAATGGTGTCGCTACTGGGATCGAGGTGGTCGATTGCAACGGGGGCCCCACGAGGGAAACAAAAAATCTTGAAGTAAACTGTTATATATTGAAAAGCTAAAAATCTCTATTGAGCTGACTATTTCGTAGATAACGTCCAACCTACTTCATTTAACCATCTTATTCCTCAAGTTCTCAAAATGGTTTTAATCATTTCATGGGAGTGTATACGTGTCGACATAATGCGGTGCGCCAATTTGACCATAAAATAGCAGAAATCGCGAGTTACCGTTCACCAAAACATCGCAACTCAACATAAAGAAAATAGTCGAAAACGTTCACCATAATGCATTTGAACATAATACATCTCACCATAAAGAAGAGATGCTAAATCTTGTCGTTTCAACAAAACGCAGTTGAACATGAAGGAAACTTTCATTTTAAAGAACTTGTCGTTTCGCCATAAAACTGTTTCTGTCGCTTAGGCATAATACATCTCACTATAAACTAGGGACAGCCAAAGAGCAAGCCTATTTTCGCGATTATGGCGAAACGACAAAAACCTTAAAACTTGACAGTTCACCATAATACTCCGTCTGATGGTCTTTTAATCAATTATAAAAAATTACGTTTTTAATTCAATTAATATAGTATTTTATATCGACAATTTTAATATTTTAAATTCAAATTTTGCATGCTTAATTAAAACTCAAAGTTGTAAAAAAATTATTATGTATTTTTTAGAAAGTGCTGAAGAGGGGCTGCATGTTGGCCCGAAACATGTACAAATAAAAAATTAAAAATCAAGCGTCGTACGTTCACCATAAACACCCATAAAATCACCATAATACGATTCGCACATCCTCGCGAGAGAAAAAAGTCAAAAATTATGGTGAGATGCTTTATGTTGAATTGCATTATGGTGAACTGTTAAGTTTTAAGGTTTTTGTCGTTTCGCCATAATCGCGTTTTGAACGGCAACAGTAGGCTTGCTCTTTCGCTGTCCCTAGTTTATGGTGAGATGTATTATGCCCAAACGACAGAAAAAGTTTTATGGCGAAACAACAAGAGAGGCTTTTATGGTGAGAAGCGTTATGGTGTCTTGCACTTTTTTATGTTAACTTGCATTTATTGAAAAAGTTGCTTATGGCGAAACGCTTTATGTTGAAATGCATTATGCCCAAAATTTTTGAACTTATGAAAGCTTTATGGTGAGCTACAGATTTCTTATGTCGAAATGCAGATTTTTTTATGTTCAACTGCTTTAGGGTGAAATGCATTATGTTGAACGGTGTTCTCCTCTCTTTCTTTCTCGATGAGATCTTCATGACGTCCAAATCAGGGAGAATCTTGAACGCTTTTTCTACTCGCTAATTTTTCACTTTTAAAATTATGCTGTCTTTTTTTTAGTTTTAGTTTTTAATCATTAACATTTCAAACGATTAAGGCAATAAAAGTTTAGAGTTAGGCTTTTTAGAGGGGCAAAAAGGCGAAAAAATAAATATTTTTACAAGTCCTTTGCAACGTGAAGCTTCGCCCTTTGAAGACTCCAATTAAACGTTATTTTAAAGCCATTGGTTCATTAATTTTTTTTTAATTTAAAAAATGTTTTATTGTTTCAATAATACAAAAGACGATTAAGGGGCTTCTAATTTTGAGTAAATAAAGGGTCTGAGGAGGGATGTCAAAGGTTTATCGACTGAATGTTGATTTCAAACGCCACAGGCTACCCTCTGATTTCCCCCGACCTCGACCTTCCTTAATAGAAAGCTTTCAAGTTGTTTATTTTAACTTTTTTTTTTTCCTGGGCAATTTTCAATTTATTTTTAAATCAATAAAAACTCATAATTCTATTTAATGGTAGTAATTTTCAATTTTTTTCAATTCTATTTTAATGATTGATTGTGCAATTTGTGCTTGCATAAGGACAATTCAATTGGAGAATTTTTTTGTTCTCAGGGTGGGTCATGAAGGTAAATTGGAAAGGGTTTTGGTCGATTCCTAGAAGGGAACATTTAAAAAAAAATAACTTCATCGACTTCTTCAGAATATAATAATCTGTATTTGATGAGAGGCGGAGTCTAAGACGTCCTTCCCCTCCCGTCGACGGGTGCCGCGGGTGCGCGACGAAGACAGAAGACAAACCGGGTTTGCATGTGAGGAAAAGAGAGAGGGAGCACGTGTGCCTGGTCGATACGTCATTTGGTTGCCATAGTAACACATTATACATCCCCCTTCTCACCACATATCTTTACAAGTTAGTTAGGGGGTTGGGTATACGGGGTTGAAGGGGGGTTCGAATATTTTCGTATTAAAAAAATGTTACGAATTTCTCCCCCTTCGCTTTTTCTACCTCGTAAAAAGGGAAACAATTTACATTTTTATAAAATACTGAAAGTTTAAAAATAAAAATTATTTTGAAATAAAGCCACGTTCATATTTTAAAATTTTTTTTGCCACTGCAACGGCATTTTTTTGATAACCATTTAAAATTTTTAGGGAAAAGAGAAAATCCCCTTCCTACTGGGTTTTCTGGCAATTTCCTTGGTTTTTATTTTTGGGAAAACCATTTTTTAGCGGATTTTGGGGCGTTTTCTTTGGTTTTGAAAATCCCGAATCTCAAGTGGCTGGATTATTAAGAGATGGGAATTATTGAAAATAAGATCCTTCACTTTCGATCCTCTCCAACAAGAGCAGGCGCTACCTCAAAAAAGGAAATCCTTTCTTAAGCCTCCTAAAAGAGGACTTTTGGTTTACCGTCGCTTTTGCTGTGTAGCCGAATTTATTTGGGATTTTTCCTCCTTTGGGTGATATGCAGGGTGTCCCAACTTGAGTGGACCAGCAACTTCACGGCAAAGCATTTTGTTTGGATTTTAGACCAAAAAACGCTAAATTTTGCTTTTTTAAAGTTGTTCAAAGAAGTCATAGTCAAAGCAACTTGGATTTTTGCGTAGATTACTTATCTGAAACTAGTTTGAAGAGCTTCCAACGAAAACTTCCTTAAAGAGAAGGGACAATATAGGAGGGGAAGTATTAAGGAGGGGAAGTATAACGGAGGAGACGTCTATGGAGGAGGAAGTATAAGGGAGGGGAAGCTCAAGGATGGGGAAGCACAAAGGAGGGGGAATAATAATTTCAAGCATTTAGACAAGTTTTTAATGTGTTTTTTGCTCGGAAAATTTTCATTTTTTTTTCTTCAAAAAAATTTTCGAAGTTTTTTTTATATTATTTTTGAAGAATTCGCGGTTTTTTTTAATAAAGAAAAAGTATCAAGGTAGAAATATGGACTCTTTGCCTTAGGGATGTACCTCTAGTAACGGGTGGAAGTATGAAATTTC
This sequence comes from Orius insidiosus, assembly GCA_014119065.1. Classification (NCBI taxonomy): domain Eukaryota; kingdom Metazoa; phylum Arthropoda; class Insecta; order Hemiptera; family Anthocoridae; genus Orius; species Orius insidiosus. Next base: position 87,906 of record JACGAQ010000410.1, on the reverse strand, counting down.
TCCCTACTAAAAAGACTCACACACAAAAAAAATTTTTTGCACCAAAAATTCGTAGAAAATATAAGGAGAATTTTGGTGAAAATCTGGTGCAGCGCAGTTTTAAAATTTCAAACAGCCATATCTCCGCCATTTTTTTGAAACTCAAAAATCGCCCACAACAATTTCTTGTTCAACTATTCAGGAAAGTTGTGTAAAAATTTGGTGAAAATCGGTTGGAAACTGTGGCCGTAAAGTGTTCCGGAAAAAATGCTACGGCCGGCCGGAACCACTGACAAAGTTGAGATCGGTAAAGATCAATATTCGATTTGACCCTCCTGGGTCTGGAAGACCCCAAAAACCCGACTTAAGGGGTATCACAATAACTTCTTTAAGGAAGTAAAAACTTCTTTATGGAGTTTTAATAGGGGTTCTCATTTAAAATAACGAAGTTGGTGTCGCTCTGGGACACCCTGTACACCAAAATCGAAATTCGTTAATTGCAATCAATTCTTCGTCAAAAATAAAAAGGACCTTTCATTTAACTTTAGTAGGCCTTAATACTTTGCCCAAAAGTTGCTGGAACACTCTAGTTGGATCACCCTGTATATCCCCCTCCTCCTCTTCGTTTTTTCGGTGTACTTCTAGTACTCTTCATGTCAATAAAACTCCTTTTTTTTAAGAAAAATTTGTGATTTAGACGGTGAAGAAGTAGGCGATTCGAACCAAATTTTGATGAAACCCTGAAAGCTACCCTACGGTTAAAAACTTCACTATTGTTTATATTTAGGGAGGGGGGAGAACGGTTCGTATCGGATCCGTGGTAGATTCGCGAAAAGGAAGACGGAATGGTAGAAATAACAATGTTATGCCTAGAATGTGGAAAGGATGCCTTAGCAACCCAGTCTGGGTATATGTGAATTCTTAGCATTTCCATTACCCAACTCCACTCTATTAGAATTCAATTGCTGATATCATACCTTGGCCCAGACCAACAATCCTAAAACTTTACCATTAAATATTCAATCGGGAGAAGAGAGCAGGAGGGGGCCTTCAGCTTCCAGGGAGAGGGAAAGGTTTAATATGTAAAATCCTTCGGATTATTGAGATTGCGTCTCGATGAAATTTTACAAGAGTCAAAAGGCTACTAATTAATTTAAAAACACTTCTTTTTACAAATTTTATCCATAAAAACTTGAAAATTTGATCGGTCGAGTGCAGATTGTCTCTTTTCACTCTGTATAGTGCTTTCATTGTCTTCTACTGTTTTAAAGCAACGATTTGCAGAGCGCGAGTAAATCACTGTAGAACAAAAGGGGGCCATGTCCCCCCCACCTCTTCTCTTTCTCTCCTTTTATTACAAACTCTCCTCGTAAAACATGTAAACTTTGTTATATAAAACTGACGCTTTTAAAACACTTCTTTGAAAACTGAAATAAATAAGTCCCCCCCCTCCCCTCCAGTCCATTTTTTAAACTTTACCCCCACATTTTTTTTGTGTTTTTTTCGATCTACAATCCCCTTCCCATTTTTTTGTGGGTGAAAACATTGCCTTATTTATAAAGGTAACATCCCATCATTAATTTACTACACTAAAAACCCAAAATTCGCTCAATCGTCAGCTAAACAGTCATTAAATCGTCAGTTACAATATATACTAGACACTAAGGTAAGTACTGGTTTGAAGAGCTTCCAACGAAAACTTCCTTAAAGAGAAGTATCTATATAGGAGGGGGAAGTATAACGGAGGGGACGTAAAACGTAGTGGGAAGTATATGGGAGGGGAAGTATAACGGAGGGGGAAGTATAACGGAGTAGGAAGTATGGGAGGAGAAGTATAACGGAGTAGGAAGTATATGGGAGGGGAAGTATAACGGAGGGGGAAGTATAACGGAGTAGGAAGTATATGGGAGGGGAAGTATAACGGAGGGGGAAGTATAAGTTCTTTTTTTTGAAAAATTTTCGAAGTTTTTTTGTCAAAAAAAAAAAAAAAAAAATTTTTTCAAAAAATTTTCAAAGTTTTTTTCGAAAAATTTTCCGGGTTTTTCTTTTTTTTTTTCGAGAAATTTTCTAAGTTTTTTTTTTTCGAAAAATGTTCTAAATTTTTTTGTCAAAAAATTTTTTTTTTTTTCGAAAAATTTTCCGGGTTTTTTTTTTTTTTTTTTTTGAAAAATTTTTAAGTTCTTTTTTTCGAAAAATTTTTAAGTGTCAAGGTAGAAATAATGGGCTCTTTGGCCAAGGGATGTGCCTCTCGTAAAGGGTAGAAGTACGAAATTTCTCCCCACTAAAAAAAATTAATGATTAAAAAGTGGCAATTTTTTTGCACCAAAAATTCTTAAAAAATATAAGGAGTAATTGGTGAAAATTTGGTGAAAATCGGATTAACGGTTCGGCCGCAGCGAATTTTTTAAAATTTCAAACAGACATATCTCCGCCATTTTTTCGAAATTCAAAAATCGCCCTCGTCATATTCTTCTTCACCGGCTAAAGAAATTTGTGTAAAAATTTGGTGAAAATCGGATGAAAACTGTGGCCGTAAAGTGTTCTGGAAAAAAATGCTACGGACGGCCGGACAGCCGGACGGCCGGACGGCACCACAGACAAAGTTGAGATCGGTAAAGATCAATATTCGATTTGACCCTCCGGGGTCTGGAAGACCCCTCCCCAAAAACCCGACGTCGAGGGTATCGCAATAACTTCTTTAAGGAAGTTAAAAAGTTATTAAATCGTTAGATTGGCAGTTAAACAATTGCTTAATCGTCAACTAAACAGTCGTTAAATCTTCAGTTACAGTACTATTGTAAACTAGACACTAAGCTAAATAGTTGTTAAATCGTTTGATTGGCACTTAAACAGTCGCGTAATGGTCAACTAAACAGTCGTTAAATCGTCAGTTACAGTACTAAACTAGACACTAAGCTAAACAGTTTTTAAATCGTTAAATTGGAAGATAAACAGTCGTTAAATCGTCATTTAGAGTTCTAAGCTGGACCCTAAGCTAGACACAAAGCTAAACAGTTGTTAAATTGTTAGATGGGCAGCTAAACAGTCGCTTAATCGTCAGATAAAAGTTGTTGAATTAACTGTTACCGTAATAAACTAGACACTAAGCTAAACAGTTATTAAATCGTTAGATTGGTAGATAAACAGTCGCTTAATCGTCAGCTAAACAGTCATTAAATCGTCAGTTACAGTACTAAGCTAGACACTAAGCTAAACCGTTGTTAAATCATTAGACGGGCAGCTAAACAGTCGCTTAATCGTCAGATAAACAGTCGTTAAATCGTCAGTTACTGTACTAAGCTAGACACTAAGCTAAACCGTAGTTAAATCGTTAGATGGGCATCTAAAAGTTGTTTAATCGTGAGATAAACAGTTGTTTAATCGTGAGATAAACAGTTGTTGAATTATGAGTTTCAGTAATAAAATAGACACTAAGCTAAACAGTTATTAAATCGTTAGATTGGAAGATATACAGTCTTTAAATAGTAAACCGTCAGCTAAACAGTCGTTAAATCGTTAATTACAATTCAAAACTAGACACTAAGCTAAACCGCTGTTAAATCGTTAGATTGGCAGCTAATCAGTCACTCAATCGTCATCTAAACAGACGTAAAATTATCAGTTTCAGTAATAAAATAGACACTAAGCTAAATTGTTATTAAATCGTTAGATTGGAAGATAAACAGTCGCTAAATTGTCAGCTAAACAGTCGTTAAATCGTCAGTTACAGTACTAAGCTAGACACTAAGCTAAACCGTAGTTAAATAGTCAGATTGGCAGCTAAACATCCGCTTAATCGTCAGCTAATCAGTCGTTAAATCGTCAATTACAATTCAAAACTAGACACTAAGCTAAACAGTTGTTAAATCGTCAGTTACAGTACTAAGCTAGACACTAAGCTAAACCGTAGTTAAATCGTCAGATTGGCAGCTAAACATCCGCTTAATCGTCAGCTAATCAGTCGTTAAATCGTCAATTACAATTCAAAACTGGACACTAAGCTAAACAGTTGTTAAATCGTCAGTTACAGTACTAAGCTAGACACTAAGGTAAACCGTAGTTAAATCGTCAGATTGGCAGCTAAACATACGCTTAATCGTCAGCTAATCAGTCGTTAAATCGTCAATTACAATTCAAAACTAGACACTAAGCTAAACAGTTGTTAAATTGTTTGATTGGCTGCTAAGCAGCCGCTTAATCGTCAGCTAAATAATCGTTAAATTATCAAGTTCTTCATCTTTTGGAAGATAAACCGTTGTTAAATCGGAGCCGGCCCATTCAGGCCATTGCCATGAGCTTAAACTGCCTTTTCCTGAAGCGTCACATTGAAGGTATCACAATAACTTCTCTTTGAAGAAGCCTAAATCCCGAAAATTTTCATTATTTGCAAATCTAGGAAGTCATTTTTTGATGTTTTGGATCAATTTTTAAATCTTTTGTTTGCTAATGGCTATCAAGCGTGCGAGAGTCAGGTGGGCGAACAGATGTCTGACATAAAGTATCCTCAGACTCACACTACCCATTTTCTCCCTTCAAAACTTTTGACAAACCACGTTATTTTTCATAATTGAGGACCGTCTAAAGCCAATAATTTCGTTAGCATTTTAAAAGGAATCAGATTATAAAAAAAAAAGTGTTTTAGTTGGTTTTCGCTAGAAGTCTCCACTGTCGCGACTAAAGCGCTGCTATTGTCATTTGTTATGAACTACATTTTATTTCGTATCGGCCTCCATTTATATCATCTCAATCGAAGGAAAAAAAGGACTCACGTCAAAATAAAAAAATATAGGATGCCAATAGCATCTGACTCCCCGACGTAAGTGAATAGATGGCCTCAGTTTCCTTACATATCGCTCGATATAAATAACCGACATTAGCCCCGAAGAAAAAGAAGTTTTCGTCGTAAAATAACAGTTAAAGGATAGAAAACGCACACATTTATGGCCAATAAAAAGAGTTTATACTCATTTTTGTTGTGGGAAAAAAAGGAGAACAAAAAAAATTCCTTTAAAAATACGAAAAATTTGCTTTATTCTACAAAAGAGGCCCAAAAAAAATTTTGAAAAACTTTTTAATTTTTAAAAAGGACGGAAAAAAGTCTGAAATTGACTGAAACAGAAATAATTATTAAGGGAAATTTTTTAAAGGGATTTTCTTTTTTAACATATTAAAATGTGATCAATGACATGAATTGAAAATTTTTAAGTCTCTTTGACTTTTTCGCTTTTTCTAATCCATTATTTGCCATCACGTGTGACTTTTATGTCACCCTTTCCATCATGTTACAACGTCATCTTTCACTCTTCAATATTAAAACGTCGCTTCTACTTTTATTCCCATTTTTCCCCCGCTTCCCCCGTTCATTGTCGAAGCCCTATTACTAAATATGCTACCATGTATTTCCCGGGATAATGAAATTTTCATAAGCCTGGATTGCCCGGCCTGGGAGAAAATACTCTTTTAAATTTTTCACGACTGCCAAGTGTTGATGTTCTCAATTTTCAAACGCGGCGATAGAAAATGCACGATGGTTTGCGTTTTTCTAGAGGACGCTTTTTTTTTCTCTCTACTAAAACATGAATAATTCAAAACAATATTCACCCTTTTCTAATTTCTAAGCAGAAGAAAACCAAACGGCCAATTAGTTTTCAATTTTCTAATTTCCTTTGATATTTCCTCGACAAAAAAAAACTGCCAAGTGAGTTCTTGAGTTTTGATGATGGGAATGAAGGCAGAATGAAACTTGGATGAGAATTGAAGCGCTTCCCTTCTTCCACCTTCGCCGAGCCCATTTCTATCTTCCATTCATTACTCAAATCCAGTTACAACCTTATCACATCCCTGAGGGAAGATTATCCTTTAATTTTATAATGAATGGCGTACCGAGAGAATATAGCGACGAAGAGAGTTAATTAGTTTTTAGAGAGAAAAACTTAATTTAAAACTTATCGATCTGGAAAATTTAATAATGTTTTGTCGACAAAAACGGCCATTGAATTAAGCAGAATCCAAGGATGAAAATTTATTCGGGATTATGGAATTTCCACTATTTTTCTACATGGACAAAATTTAATTCAGTTAGACTAATTAAAGTAATTTGGGAATTTCTACCCTAAAAATTTCTCACTTTTATCTTAAAACATCTAGACTAAAAGCGAATGGGATAAAAAAAAATTTACACTAATGGTTGAGTGTCTTCTTAACTCAATAGATCATACAAATTGGGAAAGCAGATTATTCTTTACTTTTAGGAAAAAAGAGAACGCGAAAATGTCGCCATACGGAGATTCCCTTTTTAAGAGCAACGGGAGTAAACTTCGATAAATCCTGAAGGTAATAAAAGTACTAGTACTTCCCACTCCGTTATACTTCCCCTCCTTTATAATTCCCCCTCCGTTATACTTCCCCTCCGTTATACTTCCCCTTTAATACTTCCCCTCCGTTATACTTCCCTCTTTAATACTTCCCCTCCGTTATACTTCCCCTCTTTAATACTTCCCCTCCGTTATACTTCCCCTCTTTAATACTTCCCCTCCGTTATACTTCCCCTCTTTAATACTTCCCTCCGTTATACTTCCCTCTTTAATACTTCCCCTCCGTTATACTTCCCTCTTTAATACTTCCCCTCCGTTATACTTCCCCTCTTTAATACTTCCCTCCGTTATACTTCCCCTCTTTAATACTTCCCCTCCTAAATTGTTACTTTCCTTGAAGGAAGTTTTCGTTGTAAGCTCTTCACACTAGTTGAATTTCGAAAAAATGAGCCTTTTTGAAGACGCCGTTATACTTCCCCTCCGTTATACTTCCTCCTCCTTTATACTTCCCCTCATTATACTCCCCCTCGGTTATTCTTCCCCTCTTTAATACTTCCCCCTCCTAAATTGTTACTTCCCTTTAAGAAAGTTTTCGTTGGATCTCTTCAAACAGTTGAATTTCGATAAAAATAGCGTTTGTTTTTGAAGACTCCGTTATACTTCCCCTCCTTTATACTTCTCCCTCCGTTATACTTCCCCTTCCGTTATACTTCCCCCTCTTTAATACTTCCCCCTACTATATTGTTACTTCCTTAAAGGGAGGTGCAAACGCAAACCATCGTGCATTTCCTTAAAGGGATAACTCCCATATTGTTACTTTCTTAAAGACCTTTAAGTAAGTAACAATATGGTAGGGGAAAGTATTAAAGAGGTGAAGTATAACGGAGGGGGAGAATAATATCAAGCATTTCGTCGCGTTAGTTCTAACACCAGATAAGTCATTTTTTATCAATTTTGAGTTAGGCATTGTTTCTGATGCTAAATTTTGCGGAGAATCGAATTCCGTTGGTAGTTTAACCCTATTACCAACAGAAAACGCGCAGTTCACGATTTAGCCAACAGGTGATGCATTGATTCCAATGAGAAATTGATCCGTATTTTGGCTCTCCTGAAAACCTTGGAAAAATGACTTGTCCGGTGTTAGAACTAAACAAATTCTTTTCCGAACAAATTAAAACTTGTTGGAAGGAAAATAAAAACTTTAAACCTACGTAATATCTCCGCCATTTTTTCAAAATTCAAAAATTGCCTCCTTACAATCTTGTTCAACGACTGAAGAAGATTTGTGAAAAATGAAAATCGGCTCAAAACTGGACGTGAAGTGTTTCGGAAAAATGCAACGGACGGTCGGCCGGTACCACAGACAAAGATGAGATCGGTACTCCGGGAACCCGACATGGAGGGTATCACAATTACTTCTTTAAGGAAGTAGGTAGATATTGAATTCAAAAGGAAGATTTGGTGAAAATCCAATGAAAAATTGCATGAGATATTTCCACTAATCATGGTTCATCTTGATTCTAAGGACTTTCCAAAAACCGTCTGTTGAGGGTATGACATTTTGAGAAATTTAAGAATTTATAAAGGGTGTTCTAGCGACGCCCCTGGGTGAACTATTTTTTATTTCCCATAAAATTGATGGCATAAATATTTAACATAAAAAAATTTAAAAAGTTTAGTGACATGATTTGAAAAGGAGCATACGGCGGGTCCAGTTGTTACCCGTTGGGCACCTGCCGTCCTCAGATTTCACTTCTGTCGCTTCAAAAAGATTCACGTGCCACCGTTTAAAAGGGTTATTGTCGCTATCAGCATAATCGTTTCCATTGTTATCCACTCAAATATTTGGTTAAAAAGAAATTTTTATAAAACAAAGATTTAATTTCGATAAGTTTCAACAGCTCAAACTCAAGAACAAAAGTGTATTAATTTTAACAATTAACGAACATAATTCCATTAACAAGTAATGGTTTTGGAAGGGAGGAAAGAAGAAGGGGAGGGGAACGAACGGAAGGGTTTTAAACGAAGAGGAAACATTAGGTTGAAATATGTAAAGCAATTTACTACAAGTTTTGATAGGGTCGTATAACCTCCCCCAGCCCTTACAACCTCCCCACCATACTTCTCCATCTTCCTATCTTCCTTCTCTTATTTCCATTTTCTTCTTTGACCTGCATTATTTCCAAGTTTAATTAAACCTTGCAACTTTGTGTTTAGCGTGTTTAACATTCCTTCAATTACTCCATCCTTACAAAAAGCCATTAACTTTACGGTCGGACGTTATCTTTAACTAATTTATATTATCGAAGTTTTTATATTCTTTTATTTTAACAGCAGGTTTAGTCAAAATTAAGTTTGAAAAAAATTTTTTAAAGAAGTTATTGTGATACCCTTCACGTCGGATTTTGCGCTTGGGCAAAAATCCCATTATTTCTAGCTTGATACTTAGAGAAATTTTCAAAAAAAAACTTAAAAAATTTTCGAAAAAAAAAGAACGGAAAATTATTCTATAAAGAAAACTCGGAAAATTTTTTGAAAAAAAACTTGAAAATTTTGGCAAAAAAATCGAAAAAATTTTCTAAAAAAGAAAATCGGAAAATTTTTCGAAAAAATAAAAAATAAAAACTTGGACAATTTTCGAAAAAAAAAAAGAAAAAAACGAAATTATTTTTTGAAATTAAAAAAACTCGGAAAATTTTTCGAAAAAAAACTCGGAAAATTATTCTAAAAAGAAAACTCGGGAAATTATTCTAAAAAGAAAACTCGGGAAATTATTCTAAAAAGAAAACTCGGAAAATTTTTCGAAAAAAAAGGCACTCGCAAAATTTTTCCAAAAAAACTTAGAACAAAAAAAAACTTCCCCCTCCGTTATACTTCCCATCCTTTACACTTCCCCTCCGTTATACTTTCCCTACCTTTATACTTTCCCCCCTGTTATAATTTCCCTCATTTATACTTCCCCACCTTTACACTTTCCCCTCCGTTATACTTTCCCTACCTTTATACTTTCCCCTCCGTTATACTTTCCCTCTTTTATACTTCCCCCTCCGTTATACTTTCCATCCTTTATACTTCCCCCTCCGTTATACTGGAAAAACCAGTAACTTTACGTACTTCAATACTTTCCCTCTTTTATACTTCCCCCTCCGTTATACTTTCCATCCTTTATACTTCCCCCTCCGTTATACTGGAAAAACCAGTAACTTTACGTACTTCAATACTTTCCCTCATTTATACTTCACCCTCCGATATACTTCCCATCCTTTACACTTCCCCCTCCGTTATACTTTTCCTCTTTTTACTTCCCCCTCTGTTATAATTTCCCTCCTTTATACTTTCTTCCCCCTCCGTTACACTTCCCCACCTTTGTACTTCCTCCTCTGTTATACTCCCCCTCCTTTTATTACCTCCTCCGTTATACTCCCCCTCCCTTTTACTTCCCCCTCCGATATTTCACTTCTCTTTAAGGAAGTTTTCGTTGGAATGACAAAAGGATCAACGAACTTTACTAGCACAAAAATTCATAGAATGAAAATTAAACAATTATAAAGAAAAGACTAAAAAAAATTATAAAAAAAAGACCAAAAAAAAATCAGAGAAATAATTTATGGTCCAGGGGCATTTATTACAAAAGGGTTTTTTTTTATTCAAGAGAATTGAATATGACGATCATTAGTTTTGATGGAGAGCCAGAACTGAAAAGAGCGAGAGAGAAGGAATGAAGGGGGTGGAGGGGGTGTACTAAAGGGGTGAAGAGAAGGGAGATCAATACTCTCCCTTTCTTTATTGGGAAAATAAAAGTTGGAAAAGTTTTACATTTGGACGATATGGGAATGCATAAATCATCGCTTTAGCGCCCCCTCCTAACACAGACGCCCCCTCCCTTACACTCTCACGCCCTCTTTTTCCATCTTTCTTTCGCGAAATCCAACTTCAACTCACTACTATTTAAAATCTTTTTTTGGAGTTTTGAAAAGATATGAGTCTTAACTTTGGAACGCCCTAGATAATAATTCGGTTGGAAATAATATGCGGGAGGGAAAACTTTGTTCGTAAAATTTTCTTCAAAATAATTTTTTTCTTACTTTAAATTGCATTTGAGCCACTATTTGAAACCTAGTCCAATAAACATATTTTTCACAGAAATTTTGGGAGTTTTTCTCAATTTAGAAAGTTAAAAAACCATTTAAACTTTCAAAGAGATATTATTTTATTACCCTCCGTTTTAACGTCCACATTTGAAGCAAAAATAACCTGGAAACTCCCCTCCATATAAAAATTTTTGTGATGAGGTTGGCTGATTTGCTCCATTTCTTACAATTTTTAGCGACTTTTTAACTTCCCTAAAGAGTTATTGTGATACCCTCCAGGTCGGGTTTTTGGGGAAGGGTCTTCCAGACCCCGGAGGGTCAAATCGAATATTGATCTTTACCAATCTCAACTTTGTCTGTGGTGCCGGCCGGCTGTTTTTCCGGAACACTTAACGGGCAGTTTTCGGCCTTTCTTTAGCCAGTGCACAATAAACTAATGAGGTCGATTTTTGAATTTCGAATAAATGGCGGAGGTATTTCTGTTTGAAATTTTAAAAAATTTGCTGCGGCCGAAAGATTTTTACCAAATTTTCACCAATTACTCCTTATATTTATTACGAATTTTGGGTGTAAAAATAATTATCATTTTTTAACATTAATTATTATTTTAGTAGGAAGAAATTTCATACTTCCACGCGTTACGAGAGGGACCTCCCTTGGGCACAAATCCCATCACTTTTACCTAGATACTTAAAAAAAATTTCGAAAAAAAGAAGTTATAATATTTAGACAAAAATTCCTCCTCCCTTATACTTCCCCCTCCTTTATACTTCCCCCTTCGTTATACTTCCTCTCCCTTATACTTCCCCTCCCTATATTTCCTCCTCCGTTATACTTTCCCTCCTTTATACTTCTATACTTTCCTCCTTTATACTTCCCTCTCCGTTATACTCGTACTTCCTCCTCCGTTATACCTCCCCTCATTTATGCTTCCTCCTCCGTTATACTTCCCCTCCTTTGTACTTCCCCTTCCTATATTTTTCCTTCTCTTTAAGTCAGTTTTCGTTGTTCAAAGTAGTACTTTTGTTAGGTTTTCTTAGGGGGACAAAATTGATTAAAAATCTTGAGATATTCTGTGGTACCGTCCACAAATTTTTACAGAATCTTCCTCCCATTGTATTGCTTTTTTTTTTAATTTTTAAAAGTGGCGTAGACCTGTTGTCCATCTTTAAATTTTAGCATTTAGTTTTTACACCTTAAAAACGGTTTTAGGCGGAAACCCCCTTTTCAAAGGATTTTCGAAAAACTAATTATAAAAATTTCAGAAAGATTTTGGAAAAAGTAGGTTTCTTTTACCAACTTTTCAATAATAAATTTTTGACATGAGTCGTTAAAATGTGTAGCAGAATGTTTAATATCAATAAGTGAGGCGATACCATTTTTTTTTAATAATATCCTCATAATAAAAATTTATGTCTATTCATTCTGGAAAAAGCATTTCTAAATAAAAGTTTACAACCCATAAATTATCCATAATTCACATGTTTTTTTAAGAGGTTCTCCGATATATTTTAACGGGAAAAACATCTTCATGAGAAGCCAATCATCCTTTCCTACTTCAATGGATGTTTCCAGACTCGTTTCTCAAACTATCTTCAAGTTTTCCACAAGTTTGACCGTAAAATAATTCACTTAGCCTCCCGAGTTATTGCCCGCCCTCGGCATAGCTGACAGTATATCATTTTAAATGTTCCGCGCTCCCCAAAGCCTCCGACATAAATCTGTGTATACAAAACAGTGGCCACATATATTGTTCAAGTCTTGTGTGAAAAAATTATGAGCTTCCCCCCACGCTAAGTTTTTGTATTGTGTGCTTTTTTTAAAAAATGGAAATAGTATAATTTTGATATTAAGCGAAGGGTGGCAAAGCTAAATTGGACTTGAATATATTGCGGTCGGGAAGGGGGTGCGACAGAACCCGGGACCAGTTCAAATCTAAATTAATTTATGCATAACTCCCTCGCTAACCGAATCAATTCATCCCCCGGAGTAAAACAAGGTTTCAAAACTTACTAATAGCTTATTGATTTCCTTTTTTTGCAAACTTTCAATTATAAAAAAAGTATAGTCTGGAGTCTCGACGCCAACGTCCTTAAAAGAAGGAACAATATAGGAGGAGGAAGTATAAAAGAGGGGAAGTATAATTTCAAGGCTTTTTCAAAGTTGTTTTTTGGTTATTCACAAAATTTCAGTTTTTTAAAAAGTATTATCAGGGTAGAAATAGTGGACCGTCTGCCGAAGGATGCCCTCTCCGGCCGTGGTGAATCATCACATTTTCTCCCTACGTACCCGTTTTTTAAGGGATGTTCATAAATACCACACTTCCATCGAGGAAGACTTGGAGTAAAGATTCCTTTTTTGATAATATAGTTAAAAAAAAAAAAGGTCTATTTTTTTGTAGTACCTATTATCTGGGTAGAAATAGTGGACCGTCTGCCGAGGGATGCCCTCTCCGGCCGTGGTGAATCATCACATTTTCTCCCTACTAACCTGTTTTAACTTCCTTAAAGAAGTTATTGTGATACCCTCCGAATGTAACGAGGGCGATTTTTGAATTTCGAAAAAATGGCGGAGATATGTCTGTTTGAAATTTTAAAAAATTCGCTGCGGCCGAACCGTTAATCCGATTTTTACCAAATTTTCACCAATTAATCCTTATATTTTTGAAGAATTTTCGGTGTAAAAAAATTGCAACTTTTTAATTATTATTTTTTATTTAGAAGGGAGAAATTCGTACTTCTACCCATTACGCGAGGCACATCCCTAGGCCAAAGAGCGCATTATTTCTACCTTGTCACTTAAAAAAATTAAAAAAAAGACCTTAAAAATTTAAAAAAAACGGAAAATTTTTCAAAAAAAAGAAAACAAGGAAAATTTTTGAAAACAAAAAATAAAAAACTTCCCGCTTCCTTTTCTTCCCCTCTCTTATACTTTCCCTCCCTTCCTTATACTTTTGTTCCTTATACTTCCCCCTCCGTTATACTTCCTCTTCCCATATACTTTCCCTCCTATATTGTTACTTCTCTTAAAGGAGTGCTTTGCGGTGGGGTGAAGATGATACTCTTTAAAAAGTTAAAAATCTCAAAAATTAGTTTAAAAAAATAATAATTTGATTTTAAAATCATAATAATAAAATAAAAACAAGATTACAAAGTTTAAAAAATGTATGAAGAAAATACGGAGATTTTTTTAAATCATAAAAGAACAGAAGAAACTTTTCTGGGCCAATTTTAAACTTCAACTTCATTGAAAGTACTTTGAAAAGTCCAATCAAGGGCGTCCATTTAAAATTAAACTTTCTTTGAATAATACGTCTTAAGTTTAGAAACTAATTCAAAAAGATTGAGAAACAAGTTTATTCCAGAATAAAAAAAAATTGACTTTGATTAGAATTTAATAATAAAAAACCGGAAATAATTTGAAGACTTTTTTTTTATGTCTCTCCGTGACTCAAGTGAGACCAGGTCTACCTTTTATTGAGTCGAAGTAATAGAGAGAAAAAAAGAGTCCTCCCCCCGAATTTTTCTTTTTCTCCCGAAAAAAAATTTCGATTTCCTGAAATGGGATCGTAAAAAAGCTGTATATAGCCAACCGTGTTTATATGGCCGAATGGCGGAGGGTACACAGAGGGCATAATATGTGGAGAAAAAGTACGTTTAAATAAAATATAACAGAGGAATGAAATTTACCCCGGAAACCGCCCCCTTCCGCCCCCCGATCCTTCCACTCGCACAGAATGCGATATTGTTTTTCATCCGCGTAACATGTTCAATTCTACGAAGAAAAAAAAAGGACGTCGATGAGATTTTTATTTTCAATTCGTCATATATTCAACATGTAGGATTATAGTAAAAAATGTTTTTAAAAACATAAGAAGAGGGTATTTCGGAACACCGATCAACGCATTTCACCGTAAAGCAGTTGAACATAAAAAATCTGCTTTTCGACATAAAAAATCGGTCACCGTGTTTTCTTCAATTTCTTCAAATCTTTTCTTCAAACGAACGTTTAACTTTTTGGCCTAGAGCATTTGAAAAATCGAACGGTAAGACTTGATTTTTACCCAAATACAATTCGATGAAAGGAGGAAAGACTACAATACGAAGAGTTTCTTTTTTAAGATCTTTAATTATTAATCATAAATAAATCGGTCACCATAATGCGTTTCGGCATAATGCAATTGAGGCGCTCCGGGTACGAAGGGCGAACTCAACAAAACGTAGTTTCGAGATATTCGCATTTTAAAGTTTTATGTTACGGGCGAACTCAACAGAAAAGTCATGCCCTGGAATGGGAAAAGGAGTGGGGGTTGTGGACTAGGATGTGGAGTTCGCCCTTCGTACCCGCTCGGATATCGCAGTTAGAGCTTTGCCGCATATCGGTTTTTACGTATTTAAAGGGGAAAAAAGGGCGAACTCAACATAAAAATTATATGGGTGTATTCACCAAGAGGTCTAGAATCTGAAAATGAAATTAAAAAAATTTGTCCGATGTTGAGTTCGCCCTTCGTACCCGGAGCGCCTCAATTGATCATGAAGCTCTCAAAAGTTCAAAAATTTTAAGCTTAATGCATTTCAACATAAATCGTTTCGACGTAAATGACTTTTTCAATAAATGCAAGTCGACATAAAAAAAAGTGCAAGTCATCATAACGCTTCTCACCATAAAAGCCTCTCTTGTTGTAGTTTCACCATAAAACTGTTTCTGTCGTTTGGGCATAATAAATCTCACCATAAACTAGGGACAGCGACAGAGCAAGCCTATTTTCGCCGTTTAAACTCGATTATGGTGAAACGACAAAAACCGAAAAACTTGACAGTTCACCACAATGCAATTCAACATAATCTAGGAAAAGCAAGCATGCAGCCAATGGAAACAGCTCGTTTTATGGCACAAGGGGGTTAATTTTTTTCCTCTCGCAAGGATGTGCGAATTGCATTATGGTGAACTGTCAAGATTTAAGGTTTTTGTCGTTTCGCCATAATCGCAAAAATAGGCTTGCTCTTTAGCTGTCCCTTAATGGTGAGATGTATTATGCCCAAACGACAGAAACAGTTTTATGGCGAAACGACAAGTTCTTTAAAATGAAAGTTTCCTTTATGTCCAACTGCGTTATGTTGAAAAGACAAATTTAATGTCGAAACGACAAGTGTTAAATCTCTTCTTTATGGTGAGATGTATTATGCCCAAACGTCAGAAACAGTTTTATGGCGAAACGACAAGGTCTTTAAAATGATATTTTTCTTTATGTTCAACTGCGTTATGTTGAAACGATTAATTTTATGTCGATAAGTGCTAAATCGTCTTCGACTATTTTCTTTATGTTGAGTTGCAGATTTTTATGGTAACGGTAACTCGCGATTTCTGTTATTTTATGGTCAAATGCATTATGGCGAACTGCATTATGTCGACATGCATACACTCGGTATTTTGAGTATTTCTACTAGGTGTTTCACGTTAATTTCAGAATTTCTCAACTTAGAATTTTTGATGCCCTGGAAGTATAAAAGAGGGAATTTTTATTGCTGTAAATAATAAACGATTGTGAGTTATGGAAGGGGCTTAGAAAGTAATATTTGGTTGAGGAATAGGGTTCGTGTAAAATAATTTATATTCCAGTGTTTATCTTACCCTTCTATATTTACTCGAGGGCGAATTAATTAAGTTGAATTTGTAGCAAATAGGGAAATCAGAACAAAAGTTATAATTTGTCGTTTTAATTAAACGTTTGTGACTATTCTCAAATTTAACCCTTTGACTCATTAACGTTTTCGTACTTGAGGGGGTGGTGATGGGAGGGAAGAAAATCAGTAGAGAAGTGTAAAAACAGAAGGGTAAGATGCGGGCGGAGAACGAATCGAACTTCTCCATTCATCACGGGCCATTTGAAAGTTGTCAAGAGGAAGTTGTCTAATCACGGATCCCATTGTGAGCGGCTCCGAGTTGGTATTTCGACATTTACGGGACGCCCTTTTATACGCACATATTCACCACATAAGCCCAGATACAATAGTAGTTCATTACCGTTTCAAATTTTCGTCTATTGATATTTTATTAGGTAATCTAAATACTATTAGCCTTAAATTTTACGTAAGGTGTCATTTTGGTCAATTAGTTCAATCGATTTACAAAAATTTAAAAAATAAAATAGCCATCAAATTATGACCTACTTGGTAAGAGAAGGCTTAGGTTTCGCAAATTGCGTTTGGATAGTAACTCGGAAGGTGACGTCACAATGATTTTTCCAACGGAGATGAGACTACAAGAAAATGGCCATTGAATCAGGTGCACACAGACAAACAATATTGCAAGTATATAGTACGATCTACGATCCTTGTATAGTCAGTGGCGTCGGTTGATCGTGGAGATCTTGATGAAACTAAAGGAAGATTTTATGAACCACAGGATCGATAATGACCAGTGGTCATTTTGATCCTAAAGGGTCCTAAAGACCAATTTTCCAAAAACCGTCTGCCGAGGGTATTACCTTTCTTTTGAAAAATTTATAGATTAGGGGGCTCTCGTTTGGAGAGGAAAAGTATTAGTTTGAAGAGCTTCCAAGGAAAACTTCCTTGAAGAGAAGTAAAAATAGAGGAGGGGGAAGTATAAAGGAGGGGAAGTGTAACGGAGGAGGAAGTATAAAGGAGGGGAAGTATAAAGGAGAGGAAGTATGTTGGAGGGGAAGTATAACGGAGGGAGAAGTATAACGGAGGGCGAAGTATAAAGGAGATCGAAGTATAAAGGAGAGGGAAGTATAACGGAGAGGGAAGTATAGCGGAGGGAAAAGTATAAAGGAGAGGGAAGTATAACGGAGAGGGAAGTATAGCGGAGGGAAAAGTATAAAGGAGGAGGTAGTTTAAAGGAGGAGGTAGTATAAAGGAGGGGATTTATAAGGGAATAGGAAGTATAAAGGAGGAGGAAATATAAAGGAGGAGGAAGTATAACGGAGGGGAATTTCTAACGAAGGGGGACGTATAAAGGAGGTTTTATTGTTCGAAATTTTTTTAAAGTAACAAGGTAGAAATAATGGGATTTGTACTCAAGGGAGGTCCCTCTCGTAGCGGGTGGAAGTGTGAAATTTCTCCCTACTGACCGACGGCCGGCCGGCACAACAGACAAAGTTGAGATCGGTAAAGATCAATATTCGATTTGACCGGGGTCTGGAAGACCCTTCCTCAAAAACCCGACGTCGAGGGTATCACAATAACTTCTTAAAGGAAGTTAAAAATCAAACGAGCTCTCTTGCGAGAGGAAAAAAATTAACCCCATTGTGCTATAAAACTAGTTAAATAGGCAATTTTGAAAAAACGCGGGAACTAAATACACATGAATGCTCGCGCATGCGCGTTGTTCTGGTATCCTTAACTCACAAGTACCAAAAAAGCAATCAAAGACCAGTTAGGCTCACTCACTCCACAGCCACGAAGGCTTTCTATGTCAAATCTGACGAGCTTGTTAAATTTTGACAAAAATTTTTTTTTAAAAACTTCCCAAAGTTTTCGGGTTAAAAGCCTAAGCGCTAAATAAGGGAGGCTCGAAAGTCAGAAACGCGTAAACTTTTGTTAGTTCAGACCTAATAGCGCAATTCCATTTCACGGCGTATTTGCCACACGAATGGATTCTAGTAAAGTCATTCCAGTTTTGGTTAAAGGGGTGAGAGACGCGAACGGGGGATGAAGAGGAGTCCGGAGGAGAGCGAAAACAATGGAAATGTCACGAGAGTCAAATAGTAAATCCAACTTCAACCCCCCCGACCCTTTTCATCCTAATGTACATAAAGCCTGGAAGGACTATCTTCCTAAGGATTTACTTTTTAATGAAATACCTTTCACGTTCCTCATCGTTTTCAAAATTGTTTTCTTTTTAAAGTAAATCGAGGATTCTAAACTGAAGCCTAAGAAAAACAAACCTTCCAATGATTAAAACAAAAACTCATTATATTTACACAATGTTTTATTATTTACAATGACTCTGAAAAGAACACCTTAGCTTCTGAAACTACATTTTTGATGAATATTTTAAAAGAAAAATACAAAATAAATATCCAAACCAGTCAAGTGCTGTGAAATAAAAAAAGAAGGGAAGCATTTATCACTATAGTATTTGTGTCAGGGAGTTTTATACTAATGCACATTGAGGAAGGCTTTTAAGGAACACTTTTGAGGGGGAGGGAAAAGGACATTCAAGCACTAGCTCTGGTTATACAAGAGGAGCATGCCTAGAATGTAAGCTGTCAAAACTCTAACCCCTTTTCAAACAGCGTGAAAAAAAAGGAGGGGGCAACTTTTGTTTTTCCTTTCGTACATCCCAGTGTTTATTCGGCAGTTAATATAAACTTACGTTTCTCCTCTTAGAACCATCGCTTCCCTTCAATGCAAATCCTCACCCTTTTATTTTTAACTCCTTCAAATTAAATTCCACTATTGTCAGAATTCAATGGCCTTTTCACATTTAAATCTCGACCAAAAGCCATCATTTTGAGATGAAAAAGTCCGCAAGCTCCGACGAGAACTTCCTTAAAGAGAAGGAATAATATAGTAGGGGAAGTATAAAGGGGCGGAGAATGAAGGAGGAGAAGTATAAAGGAGGGGGAGTATAAAGTAGGGGAAGTATCAAGGAGGGGGAGTTCAACGGAGGGGAAATATAAAGGAGATGAAGCATAAAGGAGGGAAATATAAAGGAAATGAAGAATAAAGGAGGGGAAGTATAAAGAAGGGGAAGTATAACGGAGGGGAAAGTTTTTATTTATTTTTTTCAAAAAATCTTCGAAGTTATTTTGATTTTGTTTTTCAAAAAATTTTCTAAGTTTTTAAAAGTTTTTCTAGGTTTTTTTTTATTCTATCAAAAAAAGGAAGTTAAAAATAGGAACTAAGGCTATTTGCCACATTTTATTACTTTTATAGGGGCCTGGGCGCTGACACCAGAATTTTCCTATTTACAGGATTTTGGAGGGAGATGAAGCATAAAGGAGGGGAAGTATAAAGAAGGGGAAGTATAACGGAGGGGGAAGTTTTTATTTATTTATTTTTTGTCAAAAATCTTCGAAGTTATTTTGGATTTGTTTTTCAAAAATTTTCTAAGTTTTTTTAAAGTTTTTCTAGGTTTTTTTATTCTATCAAAAAAAGGAAGTTAAAAATAGGAACTAAGGCTATTTGCCACATTTTATTACTTTTATAGGGGCCTGGGCGCTGACACCAGAATCCTCCTATTTACAGGATTTTGGAGGGAGATGAAGCATAAAGGAGGGGAAGTATAAAGGAAGGGAAGTATAACGGAGGGAAGTATAAAGAGGGGAAGTATGAAGGAAGGGAAGTATAGTATAAAGGAGGGGAAGTATAAAGGAGGGAAAGTATAAAAGAGGGGAAGTATAAAGGAAGGGAAGTATAAAGGAGGGGAAGTATAAGGGAGGGGAAGTATATAGGAGGGGAAGTATAAAGGAGGGGTAGTATAAAGGAGGGGAAGTATAAAGAGGGGAAGTATAAAGGAGGGGCAGTATAAAGGAAGGGAAGTATAACGGAGGGGAAGTATAAAGGAAGGGAAGTATAAAGGAAGGGAAGTATAAAGGAGGAGAAGTATAAAGGAGGGGAATGTTTTATGGAGTGGGAAGTGAAGACCAAAGGTCTTGCTGCAGCGCAGTTTATAAGGTCCTGCAGCAGCGCAGTTTATAATAAACAGACGTATCTCCGCTTTTTTTTTCGAAATTCAAAAATCGCTTTATTCAACCATGTAGGAAGATTGCGTGAAAATTTGGTGCAAATCGTTTGAAAATTTTGGCTGTAAAGTGCTCAGGAAAAATGCTATGGCTGTCGGCCTGCCGTCGTCCTAAAGCCCATCAAGTGAGGGTAAAAGAACAATTTCTTTCACGCAATAAGTCTTCAAAAATCTGTAAATTAAAAATTCTAGTGCAAAAACTCTAAAGGTAAAATTAAAGGGTCAAAATAGGGACTTTTTTGAAGGGAAGAAAGTGCAGGGATTTATAGGTAGCAATCGTGCAACCACCTGTTGCTTTGACCTCTCCCATTAGCGCCCCACTAAAACCACTTACACTAACCATTTCAAAGCCAAGGGACCCCAATTAAGGCATCTTGTGATCTTCCGGATTTACAGACCGCCATCAATTTATCACCACGAAAATATTATCTAAAAACAAAAAATTATGTAAATTTTATGCAAGGTTCCAATCCCCAAAGATTAACTTCTGTGGCGAAAAAAAAGTTTTCATTATAAACACTTTTTATTTATAGGGAAACCTTTTGGGGTTTTGTGGGAGAGGATTTGAGACAAAAAAGAATTATTTAAGGACAATCCCTTTTTATGAAATTTATGTAACTGTTTTAGCCGGGCGGGGTGGAAATACAAAAGAATGATGAAGGGGTAAAAGTTTACAAAATATAATACCAAATGAAAACTTAATTAAAGGACTTTTCTGACATTAAGATAACGGAGAAAGAAGGAAAGTATAAAGAGGTTTTTGCGGGAGGGGGTTGACGTCAAACTTTCCGCATTGTCTCTCCACATTGTGATATACTCAGATAATAATTAAATTTTTAAGCTTTTTAAGTAATATCTTTGATAGACTGCTTCTAACGAAGACTTTTACTGCGTATATGACAGTAAATCATATTAAATGAAAAAAGGTAGATCAGCCAAAAAGTGTTGATGTTGGCTAGAAAAACCAAGAACGAAAAAAAATTCCTGTTCAAGTGGGATTCGAACCCACGCCCTTTGCCCATCCGGGCATCCGCTTTAACCATATGAGCTAATGAGGACTCTCGGGCCACTTATGAATGGAGATCCTAGACTCTTAAGTTCTTAACCTACTGCCTCCGGATAGGCCAAGGGCGTAAGTTTGAATCCCACTAGAGGTATACCAAATTGTCTTGGTTCGCTGATGGTAAACACTAAGCTAGAATCATACAGCACGGAGGAATTTTAATTTGGGACTTTCATATCTGAAAGGTTGAATTATTATCAAATCGGATGATTAATTGCTAGGTTCTTAATTTAAATTTAAATGTCTTCCCGCGGTATTCGAAGGTGTATTAAATTCTGCCAAATTGTACATAAATAACTAAGTTTTCGAGAGTGGCTGGTTTGCACAAAAGTTCTAATTACCTCACAACTAACGCTTAATGAGACTTGATGGCTGTAACGTAGGGAAGGGCTTGAGGGAAAAGAGGGGGAGCTATTGTATCAACCACGCAGAATGGATCGACCGCCGTCGCCGCCGCTCGTTCCCATTCTGTATCTCCTCCCCGACCCTCACTCCTGAATCCATAGAGACAAATCTAATTTTGAGGCTAACACCTTTCAACCTTCGAAAACAGTAATTATTATGTAAATTCTATATTATAATAACGGAATTATAAGTTGGCAGGGGTTAAAGTATTGCGGTGTACTTAAAGAGTGGCCTCTGCGGTATTTTTACGTTAAAAAACCACAACGAAGAGGTCCTAAAGAGCGGAAAAACGCCCATTTCAGGGTGGAATAACCAAAAAAAGCTCAATCTAAACTGCCCCCCCCCCCTCCAAAACATGCCTTTTTAGAAATTTTTACGCATTTTAACTTTCTTCATAGGAATGTATTGCTATAGCCACGGTTGTAAGAAATGGTCCTCCGGATCCGGACGCCTGAAAGTCGCCTTTTTTCCCTTTAGTTTTTTGGACCAAAGGGCCGCATTATAGGTTTTCCGATCAAAGTTCCAAAATATAGGGTTTTTTTGGACCAAAGGGCTGGATTGTAGGTTTTCGGACCAAAGGGCCGGATTATAGGTTTTCGGACCAAATGTCCAGAATATAAGTTTTTTGGACCAAAGGGCCGCATTATAGGTTTTCGGACCAAAGTTCAAAATATAGGGTTTTTTTGGACCAAAGGGCTGGATTATAGGTTTTCGGACCAAAGGGCCGGATTATTGGTTTTCGGACCAAATGTCCAGAATATAAGTTTTTTGGACCAACGGGCCAGATTATAGGTTTTCGGACCAAAGTTCAAAAATTTAGGGTTTTTTTGGACCAAAGGGCCGCATTATAGGTTTTCGGACCAAAGTTCAAAAATATAGGGTTTTTTCGGACCAAAGGCCGGATTATAGGTTTTCGGACCAAATGTCCAGAATATAAGTTTTTGGACCAACGGGCCAGATTATAGGTTTTCGGACCAAAGTTCAAAATATAGGGTTTTTTTGGACCAAAGGGCTGGATTATAGGTTTTCGGACCAAAGGGCCGGATTATTGGTTTTCGGACCAAACGTCCAGAATATAGATTTTTTGGACCACAGGGCTGGATAATAGGTTTTTAGACCGAAGGGCCGGATTATTGGTTTTAGGACCAAAGAGCCGGATTATAGGTTTTCGGACAAAATGTCCAGAATGTAGGTTTTTTGGACCAAAGGGCCGGAATATAGGTTTTCGGACTAAAGGGCCGGATTATTGCGTTTTCCTCCATTAGAAGGTTTATAAATACGGTTTCTAAAAAAGCTTCATTTTAAGATTTCTCTTCATTTCATTGCATCCCGATTTGTAATTTTGAAATGCTGATCATCTAGAGATCAGAATAACCCTCTTCCAAAATACCGTACATGGAGGGGAGTACAATAACTTCTCTTTGAGAAAGTTAAAAAAAATTTTATGACCCCAAAAAAATGTATATAAATGTTATTTTTAGGGTAAAAAAAAGTCGTTTATATAACAGTGCCAAAGAACCCTCGGAAATGATTCGGGCGTTGCTCCCTTTATTCTCCCTCTTTGTGATTTGTGACTACATTCATTTCCCCTCTGACTCTTATCCTATACATTTTCCTTTATTAGCAAGTTCACTCAAGTGCGATCTATATCGTTTTTTTCAGAAGGGGCTTTTTAAAAAAATATACATAAAAAGGGGTCTAAAATTAAAAATTGCCAATCCACCCCCTTTCGTATAAAAACAAAAAGTTTTCCGCGAAACCACTCAGTTTCGTCTGAATAAAATATGTCACCCCTTCTACAAAAAAAGGGAACGGGGGTGGATAAATTAGCAATTAACTACTTATCGGAAGAGGGAAAATAAACAACTCAAACGTGGGTTTCGCGCAGCGGAGGGGGTGGTGGTGGACGCTAATTTTACGTTAAGCAAACCGATAACCAGAGGCTTCTCTAATTTAAATTTAATTAGATCAATTTCATAAGCAAACATGCCAATACAAATTCCCCTAGCGCACGTTACTCGAAAGCTTTTCGATTATTTAAAACCACGAACCCTCCCGCATAAACAAGAATTATT
This sequence comes from Orius insidiosus, assembly GCA_014119065.1. Lineage (NCBI taxonomy): Eukaryota > Metazoa > Arthropoda > Insecta > Hemiptera > Anthocoridae > Orius > Orius insidiosus. The sequence goes on along the minus strand of JACGAQ010000410.1, from coordinate 64,268 downwards.
TAAGTAACTGTCACTGAACAATAAACTGTAGCTTTTGTAAAAAAATTTCCGACGTTTTTTAGTGCTCAAATATAGAAAAGTAGTTTCAGGGGCGAAAGTGCTGCGATCTCTTGTTTTTGAAACAAAATGCTCGGGCGGTATGATGGCCCTTAAGAAGAAAACTAAAATAAGAGCTACCCCGTACTGGCAGGGACAAATTCCCGGTTGATTTCGTATTTCTAGGATGAGAGAGAGAGGCCCAAAAAAATGTTTCTCCTCCAAAATACCTCAGAAAATAGCCAAAAACCAGATAAAACAGGTGTTTAAGGGGGATCGTATCTCCGGAACAATTTGTTTAAAATACAAGAGAGCGCAGCACTTTCACCCTGACAGTTTCCTATGTGGGTACCACAACATATGATCTAAATATCATCTGTCAAATAAATCACATCACACTCAACACATCTCTATCAGTTCTAAATTAGTGGTGATGAATCGTCACACAATTGGTGACCCACGAACACGAACACAGCGATGAAACAACAACAAGGTTTATTTACAATCTCTCAACATACCAACACCGAACGATATCCAATAAAAAAAAAGCAATAATCCGGCCCTTTAGGCCGAAATCCTAAAATCTTTGGTCCCAAAACCTATAATCCGGCCCTTTGGTCAAAAAAACCTATATTCCGGCCCTTTGGTCCGAAAACCTATAATCCGGGCCTTTGGTCCAAAAAACCTATATTCTGGACATTTGTTCCGAAAACCTATTATCCGGCCCTTTGGTACGAAAACTTATAATCCGGCCCTTTGGTCCCAAAACTATAATCTGGCCCTTTGGTCAAAAAAACCTATATTCTGGAACTTTGGTCCCAAAACTATAATCTGGCCGTTTGGTCCAAAAAACCTATATTCTGGCCATTTGGTCCGAAAACTTATAATCTGGCCCTTTGGTCCCAAAACTATAATCTGGCCCTTTGGTCAAAAAACCTATATTCTGGAACTTTGGTCCCAAAACTATAATCTGGCCCTTTGGTCCAAAAAACCTATATCTGGAACTTTGGTCGGGAAACCTATAATCCGGCCCTTTAGTCCGAAAACCTATAATCCGGCCCTTTGGTCCAAAAAACCGATATTCTGGACATTCGTTCAAAAAACCTATAATCCGGCCCTTTGGTCCGAAAAGCAATAATCCGGCCCTTTGGTCCGAAAACCAATAATCCGACCCTTTGGTCCGAAAACCTATAATCCGGGCCTTTGGTCCAAAAACCTATATTCTGGACATTTGTTCCGAAAACCTATTATCCGGCCCTTTGGTACGAAAACTTATAATCCGGCCCTTTGGTCCCAAAACTATAATCTGGCCCTTTGGTCAAAAAACCTATATTCTGGAACTTTGGTCCCAAAACTATAATCTGGCCGTTTGGTCCAAAAAACCTATATTCTGGCCATTTGGTCCGAAAACTTATAATCTGGCCCTTTGGTCCCAAAACTATAATCTGGCCCTTTGGTCAAAAAACCTATATTCTGGAACTTTGGTCCCAAAACTATAATCTGGCCCTTTGGTCCAAAAAACCTATATTCTGGAACTTTGTTCGGAAACCTATAATCCGGCCTTTAGTCCGAAAACCTATAATCCGGCCCTTTGGTCCAAAAAACCGATATTCTGGACATTCGTTCAAAAAACCTATAATCCGGCCCTTTGGTCCAAAAAACCTATATTCTGGAACTTTGTTCGGAAAACCTATAATCCGGCCCTTTAGTCCGAAAACCTATAATCCGGCCCTTTGGTCCAAAAAACCGATATTCTGGACATTCGTTCAAAAAACCTATAATCCGGCCCTTTGGTCCGAAAACCAATAATCCGACCCTTTGGTCCGAAAACCTATAATCCGGGCCTTTGGTCCAAAAAACCTATATTCTGGACATTTGTTCCGAAAACCTATTATCCGGCCCTTTGGTACGAAAACTTATAATCCGGCCCTTTGGTCCCAAAACTATAATCTGGCCCTTTGGTCAAAAAAACCTATATTCTGGAACTTTGGTCCCAAAACTATAATCTGGCCGTTTGGTCCAAAAAACCTATATTCTGGCCATTTGGTCCGAAAACTTATAATCTGGCCCTTTGGTCCCAAAACTATAATCTGGCCCTTTGGTCAAAAAACCTATATTCTGGAACTTTGGTCCCAAAACTATAATCTGGCCCTTTGGTCCAAAAAACCTATATTCTGGAACTTTGGTCGGAAAACCTATAATCCGGCCCTTTAGTCCGAAAACCTATAATCCGGCCCTTTGGTCCAAAAAACCGATATTCTGGACATTCGTTCAAAAAACCTATAATCCGGCCCTTTGGTCCGAAAAGCAATAATCCGGCCCTTTGGTCCGAAAACCAATAATCCGACCCTTTGGTCCGAAAACCTATAATCCGGGCCTTTGGTCCAAAAAACCTATATTCTGGACATTTGTTCCGAAAACCTATTATCCGGCCCTTTGGTACGAAAACTTATAATCCGGCCCTTTGGTCCCAAAACTATAATCTGGCCCTTTGGTCAAAAAAACCTATATTCTGGAACTTTGGTCCCAAAACTATAATCTGGCCGTTTGGTCCAAAAAACCTATATTCTGGAACTTTGGTCCCAAAACTATAATCTGGCCCTTTGGTCCAAAAAATCTATATTCTGGAACTTTGGTCGGAAAACCTATAATCCGGCCCTTTGGTCGGAAAACCTATAATCCGGCCCTTTGGTCCGAAAACCTATAATCCGGCCCTTTGGTCCAAAAAACCGATATTCAGGACATTTGTTCAAAAAACCTCTAATCCGGCCCTTTGGTACGAAAACCTATAATCTGGCCATGCTCCTGGAATAGACCCTTAAAACCATCCATCGAGGATATTACAGTAACTTTTTATTGAAAAAATTAATCGATAAAGAAAAGAAAAACCAGAAAAACGCCCGAAAACAAAATTGAAAGTGGTTTTTTGGTTAAAAAGCTAAAAAAAGTGCCTTAAAATATGGGGTAGAAAAAGCAGGCCTTTGCTCAATATCTGTGTAAAATGGGGGTTTTTCTGGACATAAAACGAAAGAAAACTAAGAAATTAAAAACGCGGATACAATAAAAAAAAGTTAATACTTTTTTTATAATAACAAATTGACTTTACCTCCCCTTTTCGAAAATTATTCTTATTGAATTAACTTCAACCCTTTGAGCAAAATGCCATCTCCCTCTTTTACCTCCACCCCCATCCTCGTTTTACCTTCACTCATTTTCCTTGGGGGGAACGAGCCTCGATTGCTCCGTTCTCACTATAATTAATCAAAGGAATAGCATTTAGTTATTAAATAGAATCAGAAATCATATTATGATTCCGTTTATTATACAGGAAAATGAGCGAGTCTTAAATTATTGTCATTTTCGTTTTATTATTTAAACAAAAAGGAAATCCATGTTTTTTTTAAATGTTGTTCTAACGAAGTTCTGTTCTGTAACTTTATTAGTTTAATCAATGTCGAATAATCTGGTTAAATTCTCTATGCGACCTACTTGTCCAAGGACATCAAAGTTTATTTTATCCCATAATTAAATTTCGCTTCCTTTAAAATAAAATGAACAGTTTTTTTGTTAATTCTTTGTTTAAAATAATCCCCTAATTTTGTTAGCTTCCGAAAAGAGAAGTTATTGTGGCACCCTCCGACGGTCTACAGACCTCAGAGAGGAAAACTGATTACTGATTTGAGGCGCTCCGGGTACGAAGGGCGAACTCGACAAAACGTAGTTTCGAGATATTCGCATTTTAAAGTTTTCTGTCAAGGGCGAACTCAACAGAAAAGTCACTCTCTGGAATTTTCGTGGCGAGATTTTAGATTTTATAGAATCATAGAGGAAAGTGTTTTTTAAAAATTTTCGAATATTTTTACGATTATTAATTCACAAAATGTATAATATATTTTTATTTAGTGGCGGTGAGCTGTTCCAAGAGGAGTGGGGCTCCCGGAAAAGGAGTGGGGGTAGTGGACTAGGATACGAGTTCGCCCTTCGTACCCGCTCGGATATCGCAGTTAGAGCTTTGCCGCATATCGGTTTTTACGTATTTTAAAAGGGAAAAAAGGGCAACCTCAATATAAAAATTACATGGGTGTATTCTTCAAAAGGTCTAGAATCTGAAAATGAAAAAAAAATTTGTCCGATGTCGAGTTCGCCCTTCGTACCGGAGCGCCTCATTTGATCTTTACAGTTTATAAGGTTGTCTGTGTTGCCGGCCGTCCGTCGCATTTTTCCCGTCGCTTGCAGGGTGTCATAAAAACTTCTCTTTGGAAGTTAAAAAAATGGGATGGAAGCTACATACCACGGACTTGTAAGGCAAATCAATATTTTTAACACTTTTTTTCAAGGTTTAGACCACTGGTCCGTAAGAAAAAATTGCACAAAGGGCTCTCACCCTTTTATTTTCTGCATCAAACCTAAAAGGGATAAAAAAAATAACGATTTTTTCCCCCCAAAAAAATGACGTAAAAAAATACTGTGCATTTTAAAAATATTGAGGGCGAGAAAAAAGAAATTAAATTGTGCTTTAAAATGCACGACAATCGTAAGTGGCCCTCATCGATTTCTCCCCGTGACTGTCCATAATAAATAAGCCTGGATTTGAGGCCATTTTAAATGCAAATAGAGGCTGTACAATGGAAGCTAAATGGTAATTTTTTTAAAAATTGAGTTTCAACTTCAAGAGCTGGAGAATTGTTTAAAAAAAATTTGAAGTTCAACAGGGATTTTCTGAATCGTTGGAGTTCATTGTTTGGGATTTTTTGATTGGAAAAATAGAAAAACTACTGAAAATTCTGTAAGAATGGGGCTTCTCAGCGAAAACACCGAATAAAACTCCTGCAAATGGTGATTATCTGCCAAAAACCAAGAAAAACTACTGAAAATTCAGTAAGAATGGAGCTTATAAGTGAAAATACCGAAGAAAACTCCAGCAAACGGGGATTTTCTTCCAAAAACTACTGAAAATTCTGTAAGAATGGTGCTTTTCAGCGAAAACACCGAATAAAACTCCTGCAAACGGGGATTTTCTTCCAAAAACCAAGAAAAACTACTGAAAATTCAGTAAGAATGGAGCTTATTAGTGAAAATACCGAAGAAAACTCCTGCAAACGGGGATTTTCTTCCAAAAACCAAGAAAAACTACTGAAAATTCTGTAAGAATGGAGCTTCTCAGTGAAAACACCGAAGAAAAACCTAATTTAAATTTGAAGGGATAAAAACAGGAAGGAAGAAGAGATTATAAAATTTGTATATAAAATATTTTGATATATAATATTTTGATTATAAAATTTGAGATTATAAAAATTTGTCTTACCTCGTCGGGAAGACTATTTAAGGGATTTAAAAATCAGGTTAAGCAACTTAAGTTTGAATTACGCGGTGTCTCGAATGGAATGCCTCTAGTTGAAGGACTTTCGAGACAATCTATCGATTAATAAAAATCGTGCGGGAATATTTAAATTATAAGAAATAAGGAATATAAGGTTGAAGAGATTTGAAAAATGAGCGCCAGAGCGGTTGAGATAATGACAGCCTTGAGGTATCCCCCGTAGTGCGTACCATTACTCGTCCTCGATGGTGTAATGGTTAGCATGACGGAGATCTGTTCTGGACATGCGGGTTCGAGTCCTGCTCGGAGGCAAATTTTTATAATCTCTTCTTCCTTCCTGTTTTTATCCCTTCAAATTTAAATTAGATTTAAATTACCAGTGGTTGTTATCTACCAAAAATTTCCATTAGATACACCGAAGAAAACTCCTGCAAACGGGGATTTTCTTCCAAAAACTAAGAAAAACTACTGAAAATTCTGTAAGAACGGGGCTTCTCAGTGAAAACACCGAAGAAAACTCCTGCAAACGGGGTTCTCTTCCAAAAACCAAGAAAAACTACTGAAAATTCTGTAAGAATGGAGCTTCTCAGTGAAAACACCAACGTCCAACGAAAACTCCTGTAAACGGGGATTTTCTGCCAGAAACGAAAAAAAACTACTGAAAATTCTGTAAAAGTTGAGTGTTTCTTACAAAAAGAAGAGGAAAACTCCAAAATCCTGTATCCTCCGTTATACTTCCCCTCCCCTATACTTCCCCTCCCTTATACTTCCCCTCCTTTATACTTCCCCTCCTTTATACTTCCCCTCCTTTATACTTCCCCTCCGTTATACTTCCCCTCCGTTATACTTCCCCTCCCTTATACTTCCCCTCCGTTATACTTCCCCTCCCTTATACTTCCCCCTCCCTTATACTTCCCCTCCTTTATACTTCCCCTCCCTTATACTTCCCCTCTTCAATACTTCCCCTTTCCTTATACTTCACCTCTTCAATACTTCCCCCTCCTATATTTTGACTTCTCTGTATGGAAGTTTTCGTTGGAAGCTCTTCAAACTTGCATTTTTATTTATTTTTATTTTTTCTCTCTTGTGGAGAATATCCGACCAGTTAACTTCTTTTCATGAAAGAATATTCGCTAAAAAAAATTACATTTTTACTCATGTCGAAAATATCGATTGTTGTTTAATGTAAGCGAGATTGTTTTTACGAAATCATCAGAAAAACGCATTACGAACTTTTCTACTTTATAGTTTTATTCCATCCTTTGAAGTCGACGAAATTGGGGAGGCTCTGAGTAACTTGGTAAAGGAAACTTCAATAAAAAGAAGAAAACAAAGCATTCTTTATGGTCTGAGAAAAAAATATCGTTTCAAATAAAATGTCCTACATCATAATTCACCATTTTTTTCCCCTTTAGCCTGATAAATACGGGCGTAATTGGTGATAAATCTATCGGATGAAAGTTTTACGGTTAAACCGGAAAGCAGGAGTTGAATGAAGAATAATGGGATTTTAAAAGTTTTGGAGTGGTTTTTAGAGAAAAAGAGTAAATGAAGCCTAAAAAGAGGAAGACTCGCCTATATTAATAAACAAGAGTTTCAATATCAATAACAGGATTTAGTCTCAACTGTTTAAATATGCATGAGGAGTAATTAGGCTAAACAATAATGCCTCGAACATTAACAATAAATTAGCTCTTGGCTCAGATTTACTATGGCACTGTTAATCTACAGAAACCAACAACTAATTACAATGGAGTGAATATTCCATTTTCGAGCCACGATAAATACCATTAAAGTGTTGACTTTGAACTTAGCTTCGTTTTAATTTAATTATACAAAGGTTTAATCAGGGAGGAAGGAAATAAAATTTATCGCAAGATGAAAATTCAAGAAATGTTTTCACAAAGTAAAAAGTTTAAAAATAACCCCCCAAAAAAATTTTTTTAATTTTCTTTTTTAATCCTAAATCAAGAATGTGGGTTTTTTTTTTAGTCTGCGACTGCATTTCATCGGCTGTTAAGTTATTTATTTTTATTTTTTCCCCTCTTCCTCGAATATATTCCATATTAATATAAAACGTGGACCGACTAAAAATGCGATATTCCGACTTCGTTTATTTCTTTCACCTCCGGAATGTCGACAGACTCCTTTGACCGTCGCGGGATTTCTCCCTTTTGACCTTGTGACAATATTAATTTTTCTCTCGCCTCGAAATTTATTATCTTTTTTTTTTCTTCTTCTTTTTTATGATTGTGCAGTAATTAATTTTTTGACAAACGACCTGTCCGAGTGGAGAGATTCGGGAAAAATTTTTTATTACAATATTTCGGTTTTTGAGTGAAATATTACAATAACGGGAGAAGAAGAGAGATGGAAAAAAGTGATGAAATATTCCTACATGATTAGAGTCAGAATTTTATAAATATCGAGAGGATTTGTATTTTTCTACTGGATTTTATCTTCCACAAACCGAATTTATTGTGAAACCCTCCATTTCACGGTGGAAATGGGTCTTCTAGACTACATAGAGGAAACTGATGAGTTTGTCTGTTGTACCGGCCGTTCGTCGCATTTTTCACGGCCTCTTCATTCGATTTTCACCAAATTTTCACAGTCTTCCTTCTGCAGTTATTTTAAAGATTTCGAGGGATTTTTTTTAATTCACAAAAATGGCATTGATTGTCTAAAGTTTTGTGTAAACTACGGCTTTCACAAAAAAATTTTCGTTTCTACCTTGATAGGTACTCGAAAAAAATTCTAGTTTGGAGAGCTTCCAACGAAAACTTTCTTAAAGAGAAGTAACAATATAGATGGGGGAAGTATTAAAGAGGGGAAGTATAACGGAGGGGGAAGTATAACGGAGGAAAAGTTTAGGGAGGGGAAGTTCATTCGTGAAATATTCCTACATGATGAGTCAGAATATTATAAACATCGAAGGGTTTTGTATTTTTCTACTGGATTTTATCTTCCACAAACCGAATTTATTGTGAAACCCTCCATTTCATGGTCTTCGGAAAATGGTCTTCTAGACTCCATAGAGGAAAACTAATTTGAGATTTCGACCAATCATGAGTTTGTCAGCTGTACCGGCCGTCCGTCGAATTTTTACCGGCCGAATTTTTCATTCGATTTTCACCAAATTTTTGCAGTCTTCCTTCTGCAGTTATTTTAAAAATTTCGAGGGATTTTTTTAATTCCCAAAAATGGCACCGTTTCTCTAAAGTTTTGTGTAAGCTACGGCCGTAATATTGGTCAGATTTTCACCAAATTTTCTCCAAATACTCCCTTAGAATAGAAGCTATTGAAAAAAAATTCTTGTTTGGAGAGCTTCCAACGAAAACTTCAATAAAGAGAAGTAACAATATAGGAGGGGGAAGTATAACGGAGGGGGAAGTATAAAGGAGAGGAAGTACAAAAGGAGGGGAAGAATAATTTCAATCATTTAGACAAATTCTTTTTCAACAATGATTCTTTTATTAGTTGGGAATTGCGGCCATTGCAAAGAAAGACGGTGTTAATCGTTCATTTTATTGATTATACATATCCAACGTTTCACTTTAGGAAAGTGCTACTCGCATATTTTGAATAAAATTAAAAAGAGCGGGAGTCCTCCGCCTGGTGGTGAGATTGTTTAGGTCGTTAATCTCTTCTACTGTTATCACATCTCATTAGCGCGTTACTCTATGCTCTTCGGGTCTGTAACCTCTCTTCCTGAAAACCAAACTTGTTTATAAACAAAACAAAAAATGTGATATTAATTTAATTTTTATAAAAGAATTTTTTTTTTTTTTTTTTTTTTTTTTTTTTCCTGTTTAAATTTTAACTTTTTGTTATTCTAGTCGTAAATATTTTAATAGTTACCTTTAGTATTTTATTTTTTAAAAAATTTGCAAATAGTATTTTAATCGATTGTTATTTATTAGTTGAGTTACTCTATGCTCGTTGGGCCTTATAACCTTCATTCTGTTAACAGATAATTAAAAACAAAACAGCATGTGATATTATATTTTTAAATTTTATTTATTTTGTTTTACTCTAGTCGATTTAAATTTTAAAATAAACGTAGTTACCCCCCTTTTTATATGAATTTGAAAAGTTCTAACTGATGAGACTCAACTCTAAAAAGAATATACATTTGAACACACTTACCTGCAACAATTTTGTAAGCACATTTCAGTCTCTTTTCCTTTGTTTACTATAATGTTTAAATTACTTGTAGATAGTCCCTGATGATGGCTGGCATCCAGCCGAAACGTTGGATATGTATAATCAATAAAATGAACGATTAACACCGTCTTTCTTTGCAATGGCCGCAATTCCCAACTAAATAAAAGAATCATTAGAATACCCGGCTGACTAAAGAAGAAGAAGAATTGGAAAAGAACTTTTTCAACAAGTTTTTTAAGTTATTTTTCAAAAAAAATTTTTGTTTTTGTTTTTTCGAAAAACTATCAAAGTTAATTTTTCAATTTTTTCTTAGTTTTTAATTTTTTTCGAAAAAAATTTTCTTAGTTTTTAATTTTTTTTTTTCGAAAACTTTTTTTTAAGTATGAAGGTAGAAAATAATGGGTTTTCTGCCCAAGGGATGCCTCTCTCGCAAGAGTTATATATAAAATTTTTCCTTACTAAAAATAGAAAACAAAAATATTTTTGTTTTACACCGAAAATTTGTAAAAAGTATAAGGAGTATTTGGTAAAAATCTGGTAAAAATCGGACCAACGCCAACGGTTCGGCCGCAGCGCAGTTTTTAAACATGCATTTCTCCGCCATTTTTTCGAAATTCAAAAATGAGACTAAGGAAAATTGTGTGAAAATTTGGTGAAAATCGGTTCAAAACTGTGGCCTTGAAGTGTTCCGGAAAAATGCTAGAGACGGCCGGTCGGTACCACATACAAAGTTGAAATCGGTAAAGATTAATATTCTATTTGACCCTCCGGAGTCTGGAAGACCCTTCCCCAAAAACCCGACGAAGAGGGTATCACAATTTATCTTCTATAAGGAAGTTAAAAGTTATTTTTTTGCCTTCCTGGAAAATAGATTTGATTTTCGCTTTTGCACCTTGGACTCGAATGTTTACTTTTTGGAATCTCCCCGATTTATTTTCATCGTGATGCAGCCGAAAAACGTAAATTTTGAGTGAATCAAGTTTTTTTCAATTTTTTCGTTAAAAAATGAGGAAAAGGGTGTTCCCTTGGAATGTACGAAAGTGTTGATTGATAGATCGTAAAACAAAAGAGTGGTAAAACGTCAGAACAAAACGAAAATTACAATATACTCGTTATGTCTGTTTTCTCTGATGTGGGTCAATGGGGGAAAAGGAATTAAAAAATGTAAATGGCTTTTTCCCTTCGAAAAACTTCTCCGAGGAACAAAGAGCAATGAAATTGGATTCTCAAACAACAAGGGCAACTCGTTGGAAATAATATCAACAAAGCGGAAAAGATGAGGTTGGAGTGGGGTACGTTCGGGTCGACTATGGCCGAGGGGGTGGAAGTAGATTAAATCCAAAAGAGAAATTAAAAACAACATTATGTTGGTTTTTTTTCCAACAAGAAATTTCTACTTTTCTTCAAAGACATTTCTTAAATGCACTACAAAGGTAAGCCTTCAGTATTGAAAAACGGAATTTCAAACATAATTATTTATTTATTTACGTTTTTTTATTGTACTTTTCGCACGAAATTGGAAGTTTTAATAATTAATGGCGTCTCTACCTCCCCATTTATTCCAATCAAATTACGAGTTTTGAGGGCTGATTCTCAAGGGAAACGGGAGGCCAAAAAAAAAGGGGGAGGGTTCAAATAAAATATTAAATAATTAAAACAATCATTTTAATAAAAATCGTAATAGGTTATCAAATTAGTAGATGAAAACGAGTTTTTATAACATTTTGTTTTTATTAGAAGTGGAATAATTCAAGAATCGTTTTTGCATAGAGGATCCTGTTTTGCCCTTCTTGGATTCCGATCACGCACTTCACTTACATTTCACGTTCAATCAATACAAAATAGCAATAAAACATGACACGACGCCCATACGCTTTGCATTCAAATTTTTCTTTCTCCCTAGAAAATCTAACAGTAAAAAACGCCCTGCATGAAAAATTTCCCGTAAATCTACAGGTGAGGCCACATGTTCTCCTTTTTCCCCCTAAATTTTTTAAGTTTTCAGATGATTTTTTTTTTCATTTCTGATAATAAATATGAAGTAACTCTCTTGTACGAATTAAATCGATAAAAGATGTAATACAGGGGCTTGAAATAATTTAATATAATTTATTTTTTCAGTGCTCATTTTCATTGCTGTTATGGTCGTTGCTCGATTGAAGGCATTTGCAAAGATATTTTTTCTTGAAAAACTTTCTTTTCGTAATCATAAATTTTAGATAGAAATATAAACATTGGTTTTCTTCATAACGTGTTCTTATTAGCTTTGTTCCAACCGCAGTTGGAACTCCGTACGAATTAAATCGATAAGGCACTGTTTACTCACTGAGAGTTTTTGCGAATAGTATTTTGTAAAATTGAGAAACCCCATTTTTGCTGGATTTTCGGTTTTTTAACTTACTTAAAGAAGTTATTGTGATACCCTCCACGTCGGGTTTTTGGGGAAGGGTTTCCAGACCCCGGAGGTTCAACGGAGGGTCATTCGAATATTGATCTCAACTTTGTCTGTGGTGCCGGCCGGCCGTCCGGCCCTAGCATTTTTTTCCGGAACACTTTACGGCCACAGTTTCCAACCGATTTTCAACAGATTTTCTTTAGTCGGTAAAGAAGAAACTGTCGAGGGCGATTTTTGAATTTCGAAAAATGGCGGAGATAATAATATGTCTGTTTAAAATTTTAAAAAATTCGCTGCGGCCGAACGGTTGGTCCGATTTTCACTAAATTTTCACAAATTGCTCCTTATATTTTTACGAATTTTGGTATAAAAAATTTATCATTTTTTTTACATTAATTATTATTTTAGTTGGGAGAAATTTCATACTTCCACGCGTTACCAGAGGGACCTCCTTTGGGCAAAAATCCCATTATTTCTACCTTAAAACATCGAAAAATTTTCGATAAAAAAAACTTGGAAAATTTCTCGAAAAAAACTTTAAAAACTTTTGAAAAAAAAAATTCCCCTCTGGTTATACTTCCCACTCCGTTATTCTTCCCCTCCTTTATACTTCCCCTCCTTTATACTTCCCTCTTTAACATTTTCTTCTCCGTTATCTTCCCCTCCTTAATACTTCCCCCTCCGTTATATTTCTCCTCTTTAACACACAATTTGACAGGATTTTTGGTAATGCTCCTCGTTTTTTGACAGAGAACTTAATTTTTGCCAAAAATTTTCATCGGATTTTGACAGAGGAACCCCGTTTTTGCAGGATTTTTAGTAATTTTTTTTCCGTTTTATTTACCCTTCAAATAGTGTGTAAAGAGGAGAAGTATAATGGAGGGGAAGTATTTAGGAGGGGAAGTACAACGGAGGGGAAGTATATCGGAGGGGAAGTATAACGGAGGGGGGAATAACGGAGGGGGGAGACAGGATTTTTGGTAATGCTCCTCGTTTTTTGACAGAGAACTTAATTTTTGCCAAAAATTTTCATCGGATTTTTGACAGAGGAACCCCGTTTTTGCGGGATTTTTAGTACCTAATTTTTTTTTCCGTTTTATTTACCCTTCAAATAGTGTGTTAAAGAGGAGAAGTATAATGGAGGGGAAGTATTAAGTAGGGGAAGTATTAAGGAGGGAAGTACAACGGAGGGGGAAGAATACGGAGGGGGAAGTATTATTTAAAATGTACCTAAATTAAATCCCTTTTTTACAAGATTTTTTTTTATAAAACTTGTACATAATTGCATTATGGCTTCTGTCACTACTCCAGTACCAAGCCCAGTTGTCTTCCTTATAAACTATTTTTTTTATTTTTTAAGATAAAGAAAAAAAATTCCTCATTGCAGTTATTTATAAAAGAAGATGGATATTTCTGGCCATAAACATCTGAAAGTACCTTTTCGATTTACGATCGGAAATAAAATACCCAGAAATGTAGACGTAAAAGGGGAAAAAAAAATGAAAGAAAACGGATGAAATATTATTTTTCTCTCCCTATTGTGAAGGGTTGGAGCAATTAGAAGATTGATTAATAAGAGCGGAGAGAGGGGAAAACTTTGTGGCTGAGTCTGTGCTGACTAATGAGGTGATGGAACCTCCAATATAAATGGAGATCAGAATACACCAGTTACAGCCCCTTTTTCAAGCTTTTAATTTTTTAAATAAAACCCTTTTCTTTTCAAAAATTAAAAGTTTATTTTGGTAATTATAAAAAGAGAGAGCAATTATGAAATCTGAAGTCGTTAAGACAATTTTTAATTAAGAAATCTGCGTCTTCCCTTGAATAAAACATGTAGGATTAAAAATTTAAAAAGAACCTAAATTTTCTCCAAAAAAAATTATTTTGGACAATTTCATTTAATTGTAATCCAGAAGATGAGAAAAGTGTGTATTTTTGTTAACGGAATTGTATTTAACCTGAGATTCTGGCACGTTTTTCGAGTTAGGAAGCGATTGGAAAAGGAGTGAAGAAGGGTGGAGTTAACTCGTGATCAACAGCTCCCCTGTCAAGATAACGGGAGAAACTAATTGTTATTCCCCTTTAAATTATCGCCTACCACTAATTCGTTTAAACGGGAATATAATAAAGGTGGAGCTCCAGGACCTTTTTTCAAGTTATTATTTAGTAACTTTCTATAAAAAGATTATCGTTTATAATGTGGGAAGAAATGAGTGTGAAAAAGGGTATCTCACGACGAATTTCGGCTTAAAAAGCATCTTCAGGTGAGCTATTCTCTCTATCACAGTCATTTCTGTGACTTTATCCCCTGAAAGGCTTTACGGATACGGCGGGAAGCCTGAAACAAAATGTTTCCTTGAAGCCGCCATGGTTCCCCAAGAGATAGAGCCACTCTCCACTAGAAATGGCGGTTTTAACTTCCTTAAAGAAGTTATTGTGATACCCTCCACGTCGGGTTTTTGGGGAAGGGTCTTCCAGACCCCGGAGGGTCAAATCGAATATTGATCTTTACCGATCTCAACTTTGTCTGTGGTGCCGGCAGGCCGTCCGGCCGTCCGTAGCATTTTTTCCGGAACACTTTACGGCCACAATTTTCATCCGATTTTCACCAAATTTTCACCAAAATTTCTTTAGCCGGTGAAGAAGAATGTAACGAGGGGGATTTTGGAATTTCGAAAAAATGGCGGAGATATGTCTGTTTGAAATTTTAAAAAATTCGCTGCGGCCGAACCGTTAATCCGATTTCACCAAATTTTCACCAATTACTCCTTATATTTTTTAAGAATTTTTGGTGCAAAAAATTGCCACTTTTTAATTATTAATTTTTTTTAGTAGGAGAAATTTCGTACTTCTACCCTTTACGAGAGGCACATCCCTAGGCCAAAGAGCCCATTATTTCTACCTTGACACTTACAAAAATTTTCGAAAAAAAAAAAATAAATAAAGAACTTAAAAATTTTTCAAAAAAAAAAAAAAAAAAACCCGGAAAATTTTTCGACAAAACAAACTTGGAAAATTCTCCTTTATACTTTCCCTCCCTACTACATCATCTTCCTTTATACTTTCGTTCCCTTATACTTCCCCTCCATTATACTTCCCCTCTGTTATACTTTCCCTTCCTTATACTTACCCCTCGGTTATACTTCCCCGTTCGTTATACTTCCCCCTCGTTATACTTCCCCTCCCATATACTTCCTACTCCGTTATACTTCCCCCTCCGTTATACTTCCCCTCCCACATACTTCCCACTCCGTTATACTTCTCCTCCCATATACTTCCCCCTCCGTTATACTTCCCCTCCCATATACTTCCTACTCCGTTATACTTCCCCCTCCGTTATACTTCCCCTCCCACATACTTCCCACTCCGTTATACTTCCCCTCCCATATACTTCCTACTACGTTTTACGTCCCCTCCGTATACTTCCCCTCCTATATAGATACTTCTCTTTAAGGAAGTTTCCGTTGGAAGCTCTTCAAACCAGTACTTTTGTTATTAAATCAACCTTTGCTGTAAATGTACCCAAAAAAAATTAAAATACCTTAAGTTAAATTTAATTTTGTTAATATGCCTATCAAGTACTCCTTCAAGAATGTCAGGAAAATTATTGAAAATTTACTCTGCTTGAACTTGAAAAAACTTTTTAAAATGAAAAACGACAAAATAGGGGGAGGAAAGGCGATACAAAAAGAAATAGTAGGTCGGGTAAGGGAGGTTAGGAAAAAAAAGGGGTGGCTGGAAAATGGTGGGGGGCGAGAAGGAAGAAAACAATTTTCTTACATTTTTCCCAAGAGCCTCGTTTTATTGCCGTACGTAATGGAAAACATATTTCATATGAAAATGTCATATTAGACAGGCATTAAAAAAAAAAAATGAAGTTCGCTGAGGAATTTTGACCGAATACTAAAGAGGAAAGCGTCTCGGTGGCAACTTAAAACATTAGCAAGTAACTTTATTTATTTTAGATTTCCATTTTCTACTCCTTATAAATGTCCAGTGTGATCTGAATGAATAATTAGGTAGTGAGTAATATAATGGCGGGATAAGGGGAATCAATGAGGTTGAATCAAGGAGGTTATCTTCCTTGATTGCGTCACAATAAACTAAGGGAAAAAAGAAAGAGATAGTTGGAGAAACTGGTTAAGAATCCCAACAAAAACGCTTTCCATGGTTCAGTTGGTGGAGTGTTGGGCTTTAAACCCAAAGGTAGGAAGTTCCCGGCCCCGGAGCCACTCCCACCCGAATTAAAATACCTTAAGTTATATTTAATTTTTGTTAATATGCCAGTACTCCTTCAAGAAAGTCAGGAAATTATTGAAAATTTACTTCTGCTTGAAAGAGCTTTGAGACTTTTTTAAAAATGAAAAACGACAAAATAGGGGGGAGGATGAAAGGCGATACAAAAAGAAATAGTAGGTCGGGTAAGGGAGGTTAGGGAAAAAAAAGGGGTGGCTGGAAAATGGTGGGGGGCGAGAAGGAAGAAAACAATTTTCTTACATTTTTCCCAAGAGCCTCGTTTTATTGCCGTACGTAATGGAAAACATATTTCATATGAAAATGTCATAGACAGGCATTAAAAAAAAAAAAATGAAGTTCGCTGAGGAATTTTGACCGAATACACTAAAGAGGAAAGCGTCTCGGTGGCAACTTAAAACTTTAGCAAGTAACTTTATTTATTTTAGATTTCCATTTTCTACTCCTTGAAAAGAAGGATAACCCAAGGACGACAAAAAGACGATCCTTGCAAAAAGAACGGCTAAAAAGTAAAAAGAAGGATGAGCCCAGCAAAAGGGAAGAAAGAAGGATGATCCCAACAACAAAAAAGACGATCCTTGCAAGAAGAACGGCAAAAAGGACGAAAAGAAGGATGAGCCCAGCAAAAAGGAATAAAAGAAGGATAATCCAAGGACAAAAATACGATCCTTGCATCTATCCTCATAAAAAAACAAACCCAGAACAACACTCGGCAAAACATAAAAATTTCCAGAAGGTTAAAATAGATTAGGGTTACCTTCACCGCAGGCTTGCGAATCTGACTTCCATGGTTCAGTTGGTGGAGTGTTGGGCTTTAAACCCAAAGGTTGAAAGTTGAATCCCGCAGGGTGCGTAACTTTTTACAAGAAAGACTTTTTTTTCATGTTTTCTACCTATGGCTTGAAAATTGGCTTCAAAAATAATGGCATACAAAATGCAGATTTTACGCACCTAGCGGTAAGGAGTAGAAAATGGAAATCTAAAAAAATGGAAAACTGACTTCCATGGTTCAGTTGGTGGAGTGTTGGGCCTTAAACCCTAAGGTAGAAAGTTCGAATCCCGCAGGGTGCCTAACTGCAAGAAAGATTTTTTTTTTTCATGTTTTCTACGTATGGCTTGAAAATTGGCTTCAAAAATTATGGCATATAAAATGCAGATTTTACCGCTGCAATATCAATAATAAGGGCAATGAATAAATATTGAAATAAATACAATAAATATTGAAAAAATATTAATAATTTATTTACTATAAATTAATATGTACAAAATTACAAAAATAGTATCACTGATTCTAGTCCAAAGGTTACAGCTTAACAGAAATGTTACCAAAAATAATAAACTTTTCTCCATAGACAATCTAAGACGATTTTATTGTTTGTAGGCGTGGCTGAGATAAGGAGGTTGCTGTCGAAGTTGGTTCTTCGTTGGCCCTTCAGATCCCAAAGTTGTCCGACTTCAGAAGCATGATCGACGACAGCGACGAGGTCCTGCCCGAGTGAATTCAACGTGTAGTCGAGATAGAATTCTACTGGCTTCCAAAAATCGAGTCGACGAACAACGTTGAAATCTAGATCCGTTAAAATGAGTTCAAGATTTCTTCCGTATCTTCCCAAAGCGCAAACGTACGATCGAGTTTTGAGAATCCTATCTTGGAAGTACGGTCCTGATAGATCCGTCTCCATCGAGCATTTCGTCCCGTCGCGTACGAACGAAACTTTTCTTCATAACCGATAGCGACGAAATCGCCCATCGGTTTAAGATTTATTTCGTCCATCGGTTCGACGACGACTTTCTGGCAAGAATCCGGATATTTTAAATCAAAAATATAATCATGTCTGATTCCATCTTATTTTTTGATGGGTCGCGATAAAAAAATGAAATGTAAAATTTTGAAGAGATCCCTTCGGAAAATCCCATGTATATCTGTTCAAAATTACTTTTCGAAGGGACATGAAAAACAAAAGATTTTAATGATTTAAGATCCCAAACTACAAATGTTACTTTTTCGTTAATGAAGCGGCCAGCAGTTAAATATCGTTCATTACAGCAAATCCGCGGAGGAGCAAAAGGAGGTAATTCCGCAATTAATTTTTCTACGTCATCAACAATATTGGGGATCTTTTTTTTAAGAAGTGGTTTGTCTATGTGTGTTTGAATTTTAAGAATTAGTTTATTGTTTTTCATGGTGTAGTATGTTAAAATGCCTTTTTGAATGTACGCGAAACCATTTTTGATCGGAATGAACATGTCGATATTACCAGGAACGCACGGTTTGATAGGATTCTCGGCGATCAAGTTATTTTTGAAGTTCCAGACGTCGAACTCGTTAGATTTGGAAACCAGTGTGTGGCCGATAAAATGGCAATCGTACATTCTCACGTTTTCGAGGACATCAGGGAAATCCGTCTGGACGAACACTCGGATTCTATTTTCTTCCCCTGCCCCCTTTTATTTTCTTGTTTTCCGGAGAAACCCGGAATGGAAAATCCAAAAAAATTATAAAAATGGAAAAGAAACTTTATGTTAAAAATCTTTTTAAAAATTATAAAAATGTTAGAAAAGAAACTTATGTTCTAATGAAAGTCAAGTAAAAAGTGTAGGAGAATGAAAAATAAGGAAATAGTCCACCTGATGAGGCGTTTACGCCGAAACCGGTCGTGGAATATCCGTTTTTTTCATTCTTTCTCCCTCTGTAACTTTTAATAGCAAGAAACTTTTTCAAAATCTTTTTAAAAATTATAAAAATGATAGAAAAGAAACTTTATGTTAAAAATCTTTTTAAAAATTAAAAAACTAGAAAAGTAAAATTTGTAGTTGATGTCGATTTTGAGCCGTTTTCAGCATTAAAAATAAAAAAAAAAAATAAAAAAAAACCCTACTTTCAATGTTTTAGTTTTGGAAGTTGCAAACTCTCCTACTGATTTTGCAATTATCGACAGCGAATAACTTTTTTCCCATTTTATGCAGAGGCATCACTAGAACACTGCGGGCAGTGGTTCCAAATTCTCTTCATAGAACCCTGTCTTCTCAAAAGAAAGTTAATGTCATACCCTCGACAGATGGTTTTTTGAAAATGTGTCTTTAGGACCCTAGGATCAAAATGACCCCTGGTTTTCATCGAACGCCCGTCGCCGTTGGTTTTTCAGGAATTCAAGAATACCTCACAGTTTCCATCAGATTTTCACCAAATCTTGAAATTTTATATTTGTAAAATGTTGCAGAAAATATCAGTTTCTGATATCTAAAACTTAGAAAAACCAAATTTTTCTTGATTTTGTCTACAAAAAGGACCAACTCCTCAATTCCGCTGGTTCTATGGGTCCTAATTTTTTCCTCTTATTATATTTCATAAATGAAATCAAAATATCATTTTTATCCTCATTTTCTTTATCTTTCACTTGGTATTAAATTGTTTATTTATTCGGCTCAGTAGAATACTTTTTGAAAAAACATTTTTAGCCCAAATTAATACTCAAAAAAAGAAACTTTGACCACAAAGGCTGAACAATTCAATTTTCCCGTTTTTTCTCTTCACGAACGGCGCCACAGACAAATGATCAATGAAGTTCACCATTCGTTTTTGCCCCACGGGGCCTCGAAGGACAATAACTTCCTTTTGAGGAAGTACAGTATAAAAACGCTTACGTTAGCGTTCATTCAAAAGATATGGAAGATCAAGATGTAGATAATTTTAACTGGGCAATCAACGAAAAAGCTGAATAAACAGTTTTATTTTTTAATTTGTATAACCAAGTATTTCTTTATCAAAAACCATTTCAATTCCTTTATAATAAATCACCTAAAATCTTTCGCTTTTTACTATTTTATGCCTACATAAAAATGTCCATAAGTGAGGGTAAAAACAAGAGTTCTTTAAGGAAGATAAAAATGGAAACCCCGGATATAATAGACTCAAATAGGTAAGTGGATCAGCTAAGCTACTACATAGTAGGTAAAATTTACTACAATCTTAAAAATACAGTAGCTCCCAAAATTTCTTATTTTTTTGAAAAATATAGAACAATTTTTCAGTATTCTGTAGCTATACAGCTTTATTTTTATTATTTTCCTAAGCCCTAGAAAGCTATTTAATGAACATAACGAAGAACCATAAAGAATGGACATAACGACATTTTTTGTAAAAGTTTAGTAGGTATCATTTCTCTCTATGCACCAATTTGTGACGTAAGAACAGAGGCAACCAGAAAAAATATAGCCTTTTAGACTGCTATATTACCTTACTTTTTGTTTACCTTCTTAACCACATTGCTTATGCCGATCATAATCAAATTATGATCATACTTCAGAGTTTTCTATCAATTTTAGCGATAATAGTTACAGCATTAGTGGTCCACTTTCGTCGCAAAAACGCCGAACCAGAGGAAAAAGTCGCCGTCGTGAAAAAGAAATTCGTAGCCAACCCTCAAAAGGTGAAAAGCCTAAAAACAACGAAATGTGGAGAAATCGAATGTTGTGGGAACGAAAAATGTACCAAAATCGTCGTTTATTTTGCTAGCAAATATGGAAAAACGAAGGTAATACTGGATATTTAGATTGAATTAGTCACTATTTCTTTTAGATATTGGCACATCAAGTCTCAAAAGCTATAAATTTGACGGCAGAAGTCGTTAATATCGGAGATGTCGAGCCGGAAGAGGTGATGACGAAGAACGCCGAGAAATCCACTCTGAATCTTTTTATGGTTCCTACTGTTGATGATGGTCGACCACCATCAAACGCTGAATGGTTTTGCAAGTGGTTGAATGAAGCCTCGAATGATTTTCGAGTCGAGAAGGTTTCCTTTAAAAATTTCAAATATGCTGTCTTCGGGCTTGGAAACTCACAATATGGAGAAAACTACAATGTGGTAAGGAAAAATTATAGGGTGTCTTCTAAATCAGGGGTTTCCAAAATGTGGTGTCTGAGAATGTGGTCCACAGAAAAGCTTGTTAACCCTTTCGAGACCGCAGGCGACTATAGTTGCCATGCGCGCATGTCGCTTGGAGACTGCGGGAAGCCTCTCTAAGATATTTAATACCTTCGCTTCCGTGGCGCTAGCGACATGCAAAAACTGGCCATCTGTTCGGGAAGAAATGAACTACGTGATGATCGCATCACTCGTTTCTTTCTGTGCTTTGCTGGGCGCTGGGAGCGGTCGGGGAGAAGTGAGGATAAAAGTTATGCACCAGTAGCGCAGAGAATCCGGCGTCAGATGCGGTCTCGAAAGGGTTAATCGTTGAAACGCCATTTACATGGTTTTTAGGATTTTTTGAGGAACCCCATTTTTACAGGATTCTGGTGATTGCCAAAATTGCTGCAAAGACAGCTGATTTGCAAAGATACCTGAATTTTTATGAGTTTTTTGTCCCTGGATTTTTGAGAAATAAACTCCATTTACATGGTTTTTACAATTTTTCCTCAGTTTTTGACAAAGATACCTCATTTTTACTGGGTTTTCGGGGGTTCCCTAGGCAGATTTCCCCATCCATCCCCAGGCTCTTAACTTGCCTTCAGAGGCTGGACATCTCTTTTCATAGCTCAATAGGCTGAATTTTTCGTTCCCTAGGCTTATGAACCTGAGCTGTGTTGTGCCTTCGCAATAACAGAGGACTTGCTCCGCAGTCTCCTCCTCCTCGAAGCAGAAGCGGCAGGTGCTGTCCTCTGTCACTCCCAACCTTCGAAGGTGCTTGCGGAGTTTGCAGTGTTTTGTCAGCAGACCCACTTGGATGCAGACCTTAATCCTGCCCTGTCTGAGCAGATCTGCTGTTCGGCCGTCAATGAACAGCTTGGCATCTCTTTGACCTCGGGCGTTATGCCATCTCGTCAAAGTATCGGAGAGAGTTCATCGGCCTTCTCATTGCCGCTTAGCCTTGAGTGTCCTGGGATCTAGGTCAGCAAACTTGTTGATGGATATCTCCTCCAAGGACACAAGGCAATTCCGCTCCACCGTCGAGGTGTTTCCGGGGCTGCTAACGCTTTTAGTGCAGCCTGGCTATCGGAGCATATGACTATTCTCTTGGTACTTGCCCAATCTGAGAATCTGCTTAGTGCAGTGTTCAATGGCTATTGTTTCCGCCTCCGTCTAGAAGACAGTGGCGTACCGTCCATTGCTTTGGTCCGTACACCCCAGCTCCGGTGCCAGATGGCATTCTTTCGTTATTAAAATCAAGATATTTTTGGGCGTTTCCTTCAGACCACTACATTTTGACAGTTGATGGATAAACTTGACGTTTCCTATGATTTTTAGGTTGCCAAAAATATCGATTCTGATTTGCTGAGACTGGGCGCATGTCGAGTCATGCCTGTTCGCCTTGGCGATGAAGACGAAGGAGATATCGAAGACGATTTTATTAACTGGTTAACATCAATAGAGAAATTAATCAAAGAATCATGGAATTCGATTAAAAACGAACCTGTAACTATAAACCAACTCAAAATGCTCAATTTTAAAAATAATTTATAGGATGTTGAAAGTAGCGATGAAGAAGAAGATAATGTAATGGATGTTGAGGATCTGGTCAAGTCGAAACCAGCGGAAAAAGAAATGATAACACCCTCTTTGCGACAAGTTTTGACCAAGCAGGGTTACAAACTGATCGGCACTCATTCAGGTGTGAAAATGTGCCGTTGGACGAAAGCGATGCTTCGTGGCCGTGGCGGATGCTACAAACACACTTTTTATGGTATCGAAAGCCACCGATGTATGGAAGCGACGCCGAGTCTCGCCTGCGCCAACAAATGTGTCTTTTGCTGGAGACACCATTCCAATCCTGTCGGCACAGAATGGAAATGGAAATGGACGGTGCTGAAGAAATCTTAAAAGGCGCTTTACAAAATCACTATAATATGATCAAAGAATTCAAAGGAGTCCCTGGTGTTATTAAGGAAAGATTTGAAGAAGGCCTAAACGCTAAACACTGCGCGTTATCGCTTGTCGGCGAACCAATAATGTATCCAGAAATTTGCAAATTTGTCCGCCTCCTCCATTCAAAAAAGATTTCTACTTTTCTGGTCACCAACGCCCAATTTCCCGAAGCAATCAAAAATCTAGATCCTGTCACTCAACTTTATGTAAGCGTTGACGCTAGCACAAAAGACAGTCTTAAAAAAATCGACCGCCCTTTATTCAAAGATTTTTGGGAGCGATTTATAGAAAGTTTGAAAGCCTTATCAGACAAAGGGCAAAGAACTGTTTATCGTCTTACTCTTGTTAAGTCGTGGAACTTCGATGAAATGAAAAACTACGCTTCTTTAGTCTCATTGGGAAACCCCGATTTTATCGAAATAAAAGGCGTTACTTATTGCGGTGGAGCGGACGCTGATAAGCCCAATACTTTAACCATGGCAAACGTGCCGTGGCATTCAGAAGTCATCTCTTTCGTTGAGCAATTAGCATCGTTTCTCCCAAACTACGAAATCGCTTCTGAACATGAGCATTCTAACTGCTTACTCCTTGCGCATAAAAAGGTAAACAATATTCATTCTTTTATCACTTATTATTTATTTTTAGTTCAAAATAAATGGCGTTTGGCACACATGGATCGATTATGAAAAATTTCAAGATTTAGTTGAATTATATTATGAATCTAATGGAACTAAAACCTTTACAGCTTTGGTAAGATTTTTAAAAATAGTTTATTATTTATTTATTTATTATTATTTTTTTATTTTTTTAAGGATTATTTGAAGGAGACTCCTCCATGGGCAGTTTTTGGATGTGCCGAAAGAGGTTTTGATCCTGCCGAAAAGCGGTGGTATAGAAAAATAATAACAAAGACATAAGCGGTTGTTAATTATTATTATTATCAAAGTTGGAGTCCTTGTGTTCTTATAATTTTTTTTATTACTAAATAGTTAAGTTGCTGCTGGCCATCAGCACTTAGACCAATTTGTATAATACATAAAGCTTCTGAGGAAGAAGTATTGTGTTTTGGATTAATTTTTTTGTCATTTTCTTTTTGTAAATAAATGCCAATTTCATAAAAACACAGTTTAAGAACTTATGGGTTTCTACCTGCCCATTTTTCTCAATTTTTCTGCTGAGGAGTTTATGATCAATTTGCTGGGATATTCTGCGGCATTCCTTGACTTCCTCAAAAGATGTTATTGTAATACCCTCCTTGTGACTGTCTCTAAAAAAGGGTCTTTGTGACACCGTAGAGAAAAATGGATCAATGATCTTTACCGTATTTTCGCGGAAAACTTCACGTGCTGATATTTGCCAAATTTCATAGTGTTCTTGAAAATGTGACAGCTTTATTTGGAATGCGCTATATCTAAAATTTTGATTAATTAAATTTGGCGCAGATCGTACCAATAGTACAGTATCTACAGCTTTACTATTCACCGAATCGTCGTTGAACATGCAACATTATGCTATCTGCATTTTGACTACTTTTCAGGAGAGACAAAAAAAACTGAATCGTAGTCCTCAGATATCACATGTTATCATTTTTGGCGGTTGAACTGCTTTCTGATGAGTTCTTTTTTTACAAAACTAAGTTAACTGATCGATGCCAACTGGTAGATTTCGGGAAGTGTGTATAAATCAGGGG
This sequence comes from Orius insidiosus, assembly GCA_014119065.1. Taxonomy (NCBI): domain Eukaryota; kingdom Metazoa; phylum Arthropoda; class Insecta; order Hemiptera; family Anthocoridae; genus Orius; species Orius insidiosus. The sequence goes on along the minus strand of JACGAQ010000410.1, from coordinate 39,541 downwards.
AAGTATAACAGAGAGGGATGTAAAACGGAGGGGGAAGTATATGGGAGGGGAAGTATAAGGGAACGAAACTATGAAGGAGGGAAGTATAAGGAAGGAGAAGTATACAGGGTGTCCGGAAACACATGGCAAGCGTCTGGGAGAGCGTTAAAAAGTGGTTTTACGAAAAAAAGTTAAATGTAAACCCCCCTTAATTTAAATCAAAGAATTTGATGGTGTAGTTTAAAATCCGCCTGGATATACAGGGTGTCCCAGACACAACCTGACTTCGTTATTTCAAATGAGAACCCCTATTTTTATTTCAGATTCGTAATCTACGCCAAATTTTTTAAGTAGATTTGAGTACTCATATGACGATTTTGGACAACTTTTAAAAAATGTCAAATTTTAGCGTTTTTTGCTCTAAAATCCGTTAAAATTGACCTAGGAGACTCGTTTTTTTTTATTCCACTTATTTTTTCCCGAAGAATCCAACTGTCTCAAATTTGAGCATCTTCGCATTCTGCATCACGAGATTTCGTCGCTAATGGCCTTTTTTTCAAGTTAGAACCCAAATTTTTAGTTCAGAAATGAAAATTAGCACTTGTTGAAAGGAATTTTCTTTCGGACCACAAATTTTGAAAGAGCTACAGCGTTTTTTGTGTTTATGCATCAAAAATTAAAATTCCGTCAACAAATCGCTAATTTCCATTTTTGAAGTATGGAATTTGGAGTTAAACTTGAAAAAGGCCATTAGCGACGAAATCTCGTGATGCAGAATGCGAAGATGCTCAAATTTGAGACAGTTGGATTCTTCGGGAAAAAATAAGTGGAATAAAAAAAAACGAGTCTCCTAGGTCAATTTTAACGGATTTTAGAGCAAAAAACGCTAAAATTTGACATTTTTTAAAAGTTGTCCAAAATCGTCATATGAGTACTCAAATCTACTTGAAATTTTGCGTAGATTACGAATCTGAAATAAAAAATAGGGGTTCTCATTTGAAATAACGAAGTCAGGTTGTGTCTGGGACACCCTGTATATCCAGGTGGATTTTAAACTACACCATCAAATTCTTTGATTTAAATTAAGGGGGGCTTACATTTAACTTTTTTTCGTAAAACCACTTTTTAACGCTCTCCCAGACGCTTGCCATGTGTTTCCGGACACCCTGTATAGGAGGGGAAGTATAAGGGAGGGGAATTTTGTTTTTGGAAATTTTCCAAGTTTTCTTTTTTTTTTTTTTTCAAAAAATTGTCCATGTTTGTTTTTTCGAAAAATTTTCTAAGTTTTTCCAAGAAATTTTCTAATTTTTTTTTTTTGAAAAATTTTCCAAGTTTTTTTTGTCAAATAATTTTCTGTTTTTTATTTATTTTATTTATTTATTTTTTGGAAAATTTTCCGGGTTTTCTTTTCTAAATTTTTGCTTTTTTCTTTTTGAAAAATTTTTTGTTCTTTTTTTCGAAACATTTTTTAAGTGTCAAGGTAGAAATAATGGGCTCTTTGGCCCACCGATGTGCCTCTCGTAATGGGTAGAAGTATGAAATTTCTCCCTGCTAAAAAAAAACATAATAATTAAAAAGTGCCAATTTTTTTACCCCAAAAATTCTTAAAAAATATAAGGAGTAATTGGTGAAAATTTGGTGAAAATCGGACCAACGGTTAAATTAATAGAAATAAATTAATGATTTTTTATTAAAAGAAATGATTTCCATTATTTCTTTTTTGGCCGCAGCGAATTTTTTAAAATTTCAAACAGACATATCTCCGCCATTTTTTCAAAATTCAAAAATCGCCCTTGTTAGTTTCTTCTTCACCGGCTAAAGAAAATTTGGTGAAAATCGGTTGAAATGCTACTGCCGGCCGGCACCACAGACAAAATTGAGATGGGTAAAGATCAATATTCGATTTGACATTCTGGGGTCTAGAAGACCCTTCCCCAAAAACCTGACGTCGAGGGTATCGCAATAACTTCTCTAAGGAAGTTAGCACTTTTCATAAAAACAAAGCCTTAATCAAAAATTTTTTATTTCCTTATAAAATTCCAGGAAGAACATAAATTTAAAATGAGAAAGATATATCACAATCACAATGACTTGATTAGAAAAAAAAATACTTAATAAAAAACTAGATGAGAAAATTTAGAAAGTTTCATAAGAATTCGCGATCGATTTGGCCAACCAGAGAGCACACAGCATTCCGACAATCTAAAAATACAAAAGAGTAAAAAAAAAAAATCAAAATTTAAATATATTTTACCTGAAGAAGGATTGCACTGAGGGCGCCGGTTGCAATAGTCGTGGCGTTTCTATCAATCAAATCTTTGACAATACCGAAACATCCAGGATAAAGTTAGAGACACAAGTTTCATTTTTGGCAAGTCCACAACATGATCCAGGCACATTTGTAACATTCTTCAACGTCTGATAATCAGTATAGTTGTTGACACCACAGCATTTAAGCTATAAAAAGAGATTATAATAAAAAATAGATGATTACTAGACCTACATTGGTTTCCATGTTGTCCCAAAAGATCACCGATATCGGGTTGGTCTCGTTGAAAGTTTCGTGAAGGGCACTGTCCAAAAATCCATCGGGTTTCGTTGAAAGCGAATAGCCTGTAATCACCGCAGCGATTTCAATCAAAAATGCGAATCCAATCAACGTGCTATACTGTAATATCAAAAATAATTAAATTATAGACAATTTGAAGATGTACATACGATAATGAGCATCTGCTGACTCTCTCTGTATGCTCCGCAGCATCCGAAAAATGCGAAGACAAACAAAAGGAAGCCGGAGACGATGAGCAATGTTGAAGCGGAGAAATAAGCATGGTCGACGATAGGCTTGTATTCTGTATAGACTTCTCTAATCACAACACCAAGACATAGAAGAGTAATTCCGCTCAGCTAAATAAATAAACCAGATTAATAGGGTGTTTTTACAAAACAAGTAAACCCAAAACCCAGTGAAAAAAATGTTAAACGCTCGAACACCTGACTAAACGGGTGTTTCTAGACCAGAAAATCGAGGAAAACTGCCCAAAAACCTAAAAATAAGGTATTAAACGCTCGAACAGCCGAATAATATGATGTTGAAATCTCAAGGGATATTACTAAGCCATAAAATCGAGAAAAAACGACCCAAAACCCATTTAAAAGATGTCAAATTCGCAAACACCCAACAAAACAATTGTTTTCAAACCGGAAAATAAAGGAAAACAGCCAAAATCCTGAAAATTGAGTGTTGCCCGCTTGAAAACCAGATTAAATAGGGTGTATTTACGCCAAAAAAAAAATTATTAAAGTGAACCAAAACCCAGTAAAAGAAATTTTAAACGCTCTAATACCTGATAAAACGGGTGTTTCTACGCCAGAAAATAGAGGAGAATGGCCCAAAACCTAATTTTAGGGTGTTAAATGCTCTAACACCGGATTAAATAGGATGTCAAAAGCGAGTTTTTCTACACCAAAAAATTGAGGAAAACGACCTAAGGCCCTAAAAAGAGGGTGTTAAACGCTGAAACACCTAATTAATTAGGATTTTGAATTCTCACGGGTGTTTCAACATCAAAATATAGGGGGAAAAGGACCCAAAACCCAGTAAACGCTCAAACACCTGATAAAACGGGTGTTTCTAGGCCAAAATAGAGGGAAACTGCCAAAAACCCTAAAAATAGAATGTCAAAAGCAGTTTTTTCTATACCAAAAAATTGATGAAAACGACCTAAGCCCCTAAAAATAGGGTGCTAAACGCTCAAACACCTAATTAAATAGGATTTCGAAATCTCACGGGTGTTCAAACATCAAAAAATCGGGAAAACGACCCAAAACCCAGTAAACGCTCAGAGCCTGATAAAACGGGTGTTTCTAGGCCAAAAATAGAGAAAAACGGCCCAAAAACCCTAAAAATAGGGTGTTAAATGCTAAAACACCCGATTAAATAGGACGTCAAAACTAGGTTTTTCTACAACAAAAAATTGAGGAAAAGGACCTAAGCCCCTAAAAATAGGGTGTTTAACGATCAAACACCCAATTAAATAATGAATGTTGAAATCTTACGGGTTATTCCACACCAAAAAAAAAAAAAATCGAGGAAACAACCTAAACCCCTAAAAAGAGCGTGTTAAACGCTCAAACACCTAATTAAAAAGGATTTTGAAATCTCAAGGGTGTTTCAACGTCAAAATATCGGGGAAAAACGACCCAAAACCTAGTAAAAGAAATTTAAAACGCCTGATCACCAAATAAAGTGGTTTTTTTTGGATCGAGAAAAATGACCAAAAATCCACATAAAAGATCTTAAGCACCCAAACACCTGACAAAACAGATTTTTTAGGACCAGACAAAGCCCCCCCCCCCCATATTAATAATAATTATCATTAAAAAAATACTATTAAAAGTTACAGAGGGAGAAAGAATGAAAAAACGGATATTTCACGACCGGTTTCGGCGTAATACGCCTCATCAGGTGAACTATTTCCTTATTTTTCATTCTCCTACACTTCTTACTTGACTTTCATTAGACGGTATTATGGACACTGCGGGAAGGTGGACAAACTATCCGTTTGTACGGCACCCCCCCGGGCCCCACTACCTCCTAATTGTCACTACACCACCTCTTTTTATTCCTATTAAGGAATTCGAAGTATTTTTTTACAATTGGGGTTTTGGTTCATGCGTTATCGCTATAATACCGTCTAATGAAAGTCAAGTAAGAAGTGCAGGAGAATGAAAAATAAGGAAATAGTTCACCTGATGAGGCGTATTACGCCGAAACCGGTCGTGAAATATCCGTTTTTTCATTCTTTCTCCCTCTGTAACTTTTAATAGCATCCAAAAGACGTTCCCTATTTGCGCGATAACGCATGAACCAAAACCCCAATTTTAAAAAAATACAGTCAGATGCACACTTTTTACATTCCTGACCCTAGGCTTCAAGTCCAAATCAATGGTGTCATCGACGACCATTTTAGCATGTCATTTATATCTTTACAACATGAGATAATAAACTAACTACACTTTTTTGGCGACCAGAAAACCCAATCCCGGGACATTGAGTACCGCTCAACCACAGCATCGCCCCATAAATTGAACATTGCTTAAACTTGGGTAATAACCTTGGAAATTAAAAAAAATTATATAACTGAAAATCAGATCAACCCAGAATCAATAGATTGCATAACACCATACAACTCAAAAATTATTTTTTACCCAAAATTATTGTAAAATTTAACAAATTAAAAGAAAGAATATAACAACAAATAAAGGTTCAAGGTGAAAAATAAAAATACTCACCACAACGACAAGATTGAACATAAGCAACGTATATTTTATAGTTTGCGCGCTGTATCTTCTCAAAGGTGAAATAATATCTTCAAGCATTTTTGATCTTTTTAAATTTTGCGTTCGTAAAAACTAAAAATTGAAGCCAAAATATGTTGTGTCAACAGTTCTTGGAATTTAAGACTTGAGAGTGATATTTTGAACAGGTTTTATCTAAATCACCAGCTGTCACAAACGGTGATATGTCAAGGGAAAAAGGGAAACAAATTTTATTGGCACTCCCGATAATTTTTAAACAGGTATAACCTCCTTTATTTTGCTGTTATGTTCATTGGTTCTTCCAATGCGGTCTAACCGTTTATTCATTAATTTTGCTATTCTAAAGCCAAATATTTTATTACTGTGATGCTATAGCTATTTTGAGCTGCATTTAAAAATGCTGCAGTTTTTAAGGGTTCCCTTGAGGAGTTTTAAAAGAAGTTTTAGCATTTTGGGTATAGAAACGAGCTGCGATGATACGGGAGTTGCAGTCGTGAATACTTCGGGTCGTCTTTTAGGCGAAAGCCTTTATTCCCAACAAGATACGCACACAGAGTCAGTATAATGAACAATGTTGACAAAATAATATTTTTGTAGATTCGGAGGAATTATTCCTCCGATAGCGAGAGATCTGCATGCGCAGAATATGGATTCGGCTGTTCGTGATGCGCTGGAGAATTCGAGGTTGACGATGGATGAGGTCGACGCTGTCGCTGTAACTGTGAAGCCTGGTTTGGCTTTGTCGCTTCTCGTCGGATTGGATTGCGCTAAAAAGCTTTGCTCTACGTTCAAAAAGCCGATTATTCCTATCCACCATATGGAGGCGCATGCTTTGACTATTCGGATGGTCGAGAAGGTATACTTAAGTCCCTGGAATTAATTTCGGATTTGTTTCTTTATGTAGGCTTCATAGTTAGGTGTATTCATATTCATTTTTATTAATACAATATATTATAAATCTAAAATTTATGAATATTTTTAGAATTTCTGAAATTCACAAAAGAACTAAAAAAGAAGTAGAGGAAATTGATTATTAATTTTGGGTTTTCTGCGACGCCAACCTTTTTTTATTTTCTCCTTCTTTTTTTTCCCTTTTTTCCTGGAATTTATTAATTTTATATTAATTTTTAAATCTAAATATGAATGCCCCCTAATTCTTTAACGCTTTCGAGACCGCGTACTTGTCCCCTCACTTCTCCCCAACCGCTCCCAGCGCCCAGCAAAGCACAGAAAGCGATGAGTGATGCGATCATCACGTAGTTCATTTCTTCCCCAACAGATTGCCAGTTTTTGCATATCGCTAGAGCCACGGGAAGCGAAGGTATTAAATTTTTTAGAGAGGCTTCCCGCTGGCGCCGCTGGGCAACTAAAGTCGCCTGCAGTCTCGAAAGGGTTAAAGTTAAAAGCTCTCCTTTTATGATGAAAAAATTTCGCCTATGATGAATGGTAAAAGGTCTGAAGGGATAAAATAATGCTAAAATACTAAATTGTCATTATTAATAGTAAAAATAGTGACTATTTTTAATTCACAATAAAATAAAGTGGCTCTTTTACTCAAGTAAACTACAGAGTTATGTTTTTTACTCTATTTTCTGAGCCTACATTTTAAAATTTTGTGTGAATTTTTTATATTTTAGCTTTGTCCTTTATGATCACCACTTAAACTGAGGCGATGATTGAAAATTTGTTTAAATTTAATTATTTATTATTTTTTTATAATTAATTTATTGATTTTTAGGTTGAATTTCCTTTTTTGGTTGTCCTTATATCTGGTGGGCATAGCTTGATAGCTGTGGTTAAAAACATCGACGAGTTTTTACTTCTTGGGAAATCATTCGACGATGCACCCGGTGAAGCTTTTGATAAAGTAAACATGAAAATGATTTCCAAATTTTAATTGTTTTTGAAGGATTTCATTTGTAGATAGCTAGAAGACTGAAGCTTTCAAATTTGAAAAAATATCAGGGAATGAGTGGAGGGAAAGCGATTGAAACTGCAGCGGAAAATGGAGATATAAACGCTTTTCCTATTGGAGAACCTCTTCTTCATAAACGCGATTGTAATTTTAGCTTCGCCGGTATTAAAAATTCAGCTCGAAGTTTCATAATTGCTGAAGAAGAAAAACATGGTAGGAATCTTCAAAAAAGACTTCATAATTCTTAATTTTTTTCAGGAACTGTTGGGAATGAAATTATCCCCAATGTGGAAGATATGTGCGCCAGCGTTCAATATGCAATAACAAAGCATATTTTGAGAAGACTACAAAGAGCGATTGAATTTTCAAAAAACCAAAATCTAATCAACGAAAAATCTAAAATTGTATTAAAATTATATTTTAACAATTTTTATAAGAGAAAATGCAGGTCATTTCTGGTGGCGTGGCATGTAATTCTTTCGTCGGCAAAGTTTTAAAATATTACGCCAACAAAAACGGTTTCGATTGTCTGGTTCCTCCGCCGAAATTATGTACCGATAATGGAGTCATGATAGCATGGAATGGAGTTGAAAAATGGAATTTGAAAAAAGGAATTGTTGATTATAAAAATTTAGATGAAGTCGACATTCAAGCTAAGTAAGAGATCGAATTTAAAATATGTTGAATTTAATCTATTTTTTAGATGCCCTTTGGGAGCCGACATTTCTGAAGAAGTAGAAAATGCTTGTCTTAAAGTTCCAAGAATAAAATTAAAGGAGCTAGAACGTGAATTAAGTATTTAAAAATTTTGTCATTATTATCTCATAGATAAAACTGTTTGTTTTTTATCTATTCTTTAGAGCCAACCTACTCCTGAAAAAAGAAGTAAAATTGAAAGTGAAAAGGTTATTGTTTATTAACTTCAGATTGATCAGAAAAATGCTTTGCTGCATGAAATGGAATATAACCATATTTCTCCTTTGCTGAATGCTCTTCATCATCAAAAGCAGCTTCTATTTCTTCCAGCCACACAACGGCATGGCTTAATTCATATTTTTTCATATTATTCTGTACGGAAAGAATATCTTTCTGAAAATTTTATTTTTAGCTTCTTCTGTACAACTTACTTGAATTGATTTAAGTATTGTTTTCAATTCTGAGAAAATAGTTTTTCCTAAGTTGCCGCCACCGAGTAAAGAAGGACGAAGAACTTTGGTTTTCACGTAGGATAAGTTCTTGTCGAATAAAATACCTTGTTTTTCTCTTAACTGTGATTCTTTTAGTAAGGAATCCATTAAAAATTAGAAATTGAAAACTTCTAAAAAGTCTAACTCTCATGTGTTTAGTGAAAATAAAAATGGTAATGGTTGTTCTCCAACTTCCCGCTCGGAGAAATCGCTGCGCAATTATGCTCACAAAAAAGTAAGGGAGAGAAAAAAAAACCGAAAATACTCTACATACTTCAAGAGGGGAGGTTCATAAATATGAAATAACGTGAAGGAAGGATTTTCTAAGGAACCTTGAGAAAAGGGTTCCTTAAGGTACTTTTATAAAAAGGGCCCAAGGCTAGCCTTTAGGGAGCATCATACGCCCACCATAGAAAATGTGAGTTCATCTAGTCTAGTCTTGCGGGTTTAGTATGACAAAAGAAAATTTGTGGAGAGATGAAGCTCCCGTTTTCAAGCTCCCCTTGGCGGCGTCGTGAAATGCTTGTTTACAGGTAATATATCAATCAGTGATTACTGATGAGTGATGAGTTAGATGATAATATGTTATCGATTACTCTGAAATCCTTAAAATTTCGGAAAAGATGCTTGTCTACAGGCTCTTCGCAGGGCTTCCTCCCTCAGTATTCTACCATTTAAAAAAACTTCAATTTCAACCATCAGATGTACGCGTAGTAGGTAGTAGAAGAATGATCCCTAAAGCCTCAAGGACTACTTAATCCCTAAGGACTCCTTAAACCCTTAGGACTCCTTAAACCCTTGGGACTCCTTAAACCCTTAGTACTCCTTAAACCCTTAGGACTTGACTCCTTCAACCCTTAGGAATTCCTTAAACCCTTAGGAATTCTTAAACCCTTAGTACTCCTTAAACCCTTAGGACTTGACTCCTTCAACCCTTAGGAATTCCTTAAACACTTAGGAATTCCTTAAAACCCTTAGGAATTCTTTAACCCTTAATTCTTAAACCCTTAACCAAAGGGTTTAAGAACCTGAGGAATTCCTTAAGCCTTGGGACTTCTTAAGCCCTTAGGACTCCTTAAACCTTAGGACTCGACTCCTTCAACCCTTAGGACTCAACTCCTTCAACCCTTAGGACTCAACTCCTTCAACCCTTAGGAATTCCTTAAACCCTAAGGAATTTCATATACCCTTAGGACTCCTTAAACCCTTAGTATTCCTCAATCCCTTAGGAATTCCTTAAACCCTTAGGAATTTCATATACCCTTAGGACTCCTCAAACCCTTGGGACTCCTTAAACCCTTAGTACTCCTTAAACCCTTAGGACTCCTTAAATCCTTAGGACTCCTTAAACCCTTAGGACTCCTTAAACCCTTAGTACTCCTTAAACCCTTAGGACTCCTTAAACCCTTAGGACTCCTTAAGCTCTTAGGACTTGACTCCTTCAACCCTTAGGAATTCCTTAAACCCTTAGGAATTTTATATACCCTTAGGACTCCTCAAACCCTTAGGAATTCTTAAACCCTTAGGAATTCTTTAACCCTTAGGACTCCTTAAGCCGTTAGGACTCTACTCCTTCAACCCTTAGGAATTCCTTAAACCCTTGGGAATTCCTTAAACCCTAAGGAATTCCATAAACCCTTAGGTCTCCTGAAGGACTTGACTCCTTCAACCCTTAGGAATTCCTTAAACCCTTAGGAATTTCATATACCCTAAGGAATTCCATAAACCCTTAGGTCTCCTGAAACCCTTTGGACTCTTTAAACTCTTAGAACTCCTTAAGCCCTTAGACTTAGACTTAGACTCGCTTAGAAGAGGATTCCAATCGATGGATTTTAATTTTGATGTACTGGGCTGCTCAAACTGACACCAAATTTTTTGTCGGATCTGAAATTTCCAGAAATGTCATACTTTTATGAAATGACATTATTAGTTAAGTCAATAAAAATATTTTGAAACATTTCTCAAGGATTGTGTCAAGTTCGTTTAAAAATTGGCGCGAAAAAAAAAATCTTAAAAATATTTCATAACATCTTTTACGTTTAGAATTTATTTCAATATTTTCATTTTTGAGTTATTTTTTTCATAATTTTGTTTTCCGTTTTTCCTTTTTTTCCGACAATATCGATGGATTCCCAGTGTTGCGCGTAAAAAGGTTTAGAACTTACAAGACTGTTCACTGTTTTCTTGTTAGAATCCGAGCCGATCTGCCGCAGTGGCAGTCAATAGTTTCTTAGCTTTCGCATAACTTGGGCAAAATTCACATCCGTTCTTCGCAAAAACGAGATTTTAGAATGAATTTTAATCTATTACCGAACCTCCATCAAGTCACGTTATTCGCCTTTATTTTCGTACGTAAAATAATACCTTAATAACTTATTAATAATTCCTTAAACAGTTTTCTTTCATATGCTTCAACCCTATTGATAGCGGTGCGGTTTCGTTAAGCCAGTCGAATATAGATAACATTCTTGGTAAGTTACATTTTATTATTCAAATATATGTTTTAACTAATGTTTTAGCTACGAATGAGTTAGTTTTTATCAATTTTTACGCCGACTGGTGTCGGTTTAGTAATTTACTTGCTCCAATATGGGATGAAGCAGCTGAAAAAGTGAGCGCTGCCTTTCCTGCGCCTGGGCAAGTCGTAATGGGGAGAGTAGACTGCGATAAAGAAGGTAGATTTTCTAAAATTGTCAAATAAATAACCTAAAATTTTACAGGTTCGCTTGCATCTCGGTTTCATATAACGAAATATCCGACGCTGAAGCTATTCCGAAATGGACAGCCTGCAAAGCGTGAATACCGCGGTAAACGCTCAGCCGAAGCGTTTGAAGAGTTCATCAAGCAGCAATTGGAAGATCCGATCAAAGAGTTCAGCCAGTTATCAGATTTAAAAACTCTGGACGTAAGTTTTTTTCCCTATTGTCAATTCAATCTTATATTTTTTTTAGACAAAAAAGCGTATTATCATTGGATTTTTCGAGCAAAAGGACTGCCCGGAATACAACGTTTTCAGAAAAGCTGCTTCCAATTTGAAAGACGACTGCCAATTTCATGTTGGATTCGGGTAAGTTGGGGAAAAAATCCAAGGTTATTTGATATTATTTATCTTAATGAGCATCGTAATCAAAATATAATGTAAATTAGATACAGTTTTAATTTTTTTTTATTATCTCAAAAATCAAAATCAAACAAAAAAGATACTGGGTTCAAACACTGGGGTGTGTTCACGAATTTTTTAATTATATATCTGGAAAAATTCCGTCCACACAATATGTGGATTATAAGTCCTTTAAATTTCCTAAGGATTTTAAGCTTCTTTTTTGAATGATTTTTGGGATTTTTTATAGGTACATATTTAAAACGATTTTTTGACAATGCACTTTTATCGGATTTTTAAAAATTTCCTTTGATTTTTTTTTTTGACAGGGATACTTTTTTTTTACTGTATTTTCGGGAGTTTCCTTTGGCTTTTTGACAAATAAACCCCATTTTTACATGATTTTTCCTCCAAAAAAACCTCTTTTTTTTTTTTTTTTTTTTTTTTTTAATGATTTCGGGTTTTTTTTTCTAGGTACATATTTTGAAAAAATGAAAGAAAAAAAAACCTTTTTTAGATGATTTTCGTAAGCTTTTTCTTCTGTTTTTTTGTCAGAGGAACACCATTTTTAAATGTTTTTACTCGATTTTTTGACAAAGAAATTTTACTTTTATTGCATTTTTTAAAATTTCCTTTGATTTTTTTTTGTCAGGGATACTTTATTTTTTACTTTATTTTCGGGAGTTTCCTTTGGCTTTTTGACAAATAAACCCCATTTTTATGTGATTTTTTTCTCCAAAAAACCTCTTTTTTTAAAAAGATTTTGGGATTTTTTTCTAGGTACATATTTTGAAAAAATGGAAGAAAAAAAACCTTTTTTAGATGATTTTTGTAAGCTTTTTCTTCTGGCTTTTTGACAAAGAAACTTTTTTTTTTGTCAGAGGATCCTTATTTTTAAATGTTTTTCCTCCATTTTTTGACAATGAAATTCCACTTTTATATTTTATTGGATTTTTTAAATTTTTTTCACAGGGAAACTTTATTTTTTACTATATTTTCAGGAGTTTTCTTTGCCTTTTTGACAAAGAAACCCCATTTTTACTTGATTTTTCCTCAAAGAAACTTCTTTTTTTTAATGATTTCGGGATTTTATTCTAGGTACATATTTTGAAAAAAGAAAGAAAAAAAAAACACTTTTTAGATAATTTGTGGAAGCTTTTTCTTGCAGTTTTTTTGACAAAGAAACTTTTTTTTGTCAGAAGAACCCCACTTTTTAACGTTTTTCCTCGATTTTTTTGACAAGGAAATTACATTTTTGTTGGATTTTTGAGAGTTTCCTTTGGTTTTTGATAGGAAAACTTCATTTTTTACTGTATTTTTGGGAGTTTTCTTCGCCTTTTTGACAAAAAAATCCATTTTTACAGGATTTTCAGGATTTTTTCTATGTTTTTGTTTGTCAGAGGAACCCTGTTTTAATATTTTTCCTTGATCTTTTTTTGTCGGTGAAGTTCCATTTTTATTTGATTTATGGTTGTTTCCTTTGGTTTTTTGACAGGGAAACTTCATCTTTTACAGTTTTTTTTGCAACTTTTCTTCGGCTTTTTGACAAAGAAACCCATTTTTACTCAAAGAAACCTCTTTTTTGGGATTTTTTCTTGGTAGTTTGGTACATTTTTTGAAAATGAATAAATAAGAAATTTAAACAAAAAAAAACTTTTTAGATGATTTTTGGTAACTTTTTTTGGGAGGTTTTGACTAAGAAACCCCATTTTACAGGAATTTTGCTTGTTTTTGTAAGTCAGATTTTTAATTTTTTTTTAAATTATTTTTCCTCGATTTTTTTGACAAAGAAATTCCATTTATTGGATTTTGTAAGTTTCCTTTGGTTTTTTGACAGGCAGACTTAATTTTTGTCAGTATTTTTGCGAGTTTTCTTTAGCTTTTTGACTAAGAAACCTTAACTTTGCAGGATTATCGACATTTTTTTCTATGTTTATGTTTGTCAGAGGAACCCCGTTTTTAAAAAAATATTTTTCCTTGCTTTTTGACAATGAAGTTCCATTTTTATTGAATTTGTGAGAGTTTCCTTTGGTTTATATAAAGGGAAACTTCATCCAGTTGTGGACTAAGAAGTCATTCTTGAATTTTCCTTGGTTTTTGACAGGGAAACTCCATTTTCATGGGGTTTTCCTTGGTTTTTGGGCATAGATACCCTATTTCTATACAGTTTTAAGAAATCCCCCCCCCCACAATAAAAATTAGCTGATTTCTGAAGGCGTTTACACTCAATGATGAAAATGGGATCTTGCTAAGAAGTTGGAAATCTCTGGGTTTTAAGTGCTTCGTCAACCGCTTTTAAATTATGTTCACTTTTTTTGTTACAGGGATGTGGTTCGTGCGATGCATCCACCAGGCCAGCCAATCGTCGTTTTCCGCCCAGACGTCGCACTCTCGAACGAAAAGGATGAAACGTTCACCGGCTCTTTGCTTAACTACGACGAAGTCAACATCTGGATTGGTGAAAGATGTGTCCCACTTGTTCGCGAGATAACATTCGAAAACGCCGAAGAGCTCACCGAAGAAGGCCTCCCATTCCTCATCCTCTTCCACCGTGTTGGAATCGACGAGGAAGTCGTCAAACGGTTCAAAGATCTCGTTTCAACCGAACTTCTAAGCGAAAAACGTAACAAAAATCCTTCTCAATATATTTTTAATTTATCTTATTTTCAGCGAATATAACATTTTTGACTGCTGACGGGATAAAATTCGCTCATCCTCTCCATCATTTAGGAAAATCGCAAAGTGACCTTCCTTTGATCGCCATCGACAGTTTCCGGCACATGTACTTATTTCCTGATATCAAGATATGGATAGACCTGGCCGCCTTAAATCCTTCATCCAGGACCTCTATTCTGGGAAACTCCACCGGGAATACCATTACGGCCCTGACCCCAATGAAGTCAAACAAATCGACGGCCCGACCACACCTCCAGAATCCACCTTTGTCCACCTCGGACCTTCCAAAAACCGATACACCCTTCTCAGAGACGAACTTTAAAATATACTCAATGTATATAACACAATAGGTTTTACTGTACATAAGCAAATCACACTTCTCTTCAGTATTGCTGTAAAAACAAAAATTTTTTTTTGTAACTAAAATTTTGTAATTAATGTAATTCACTTTGTGCAATCATTCCATGTAAATATTTTATTTTATATCCCCCTTTTGTCAAAATAAATTTCCAAAATAACTAAAAATAATTTTATTTCCTCATCTTTAAAAAGAATTTCTAATACATTGTATAAAAATTATAAAATTATACTTTAAAAAATTATTTAAAAAGCTTTATTAAACAATTAGGACGGATACGTTGCCGCAATGTACATTTTTGGATGGAATATAAAAATAATGTAATATTAGTTTATAAATAAAATAATTAGATTCTTGTGTGGACGGAATTTTGTACAGATAGCTTAGAGCTAATTAGGTACGTGCTGGTCTTAAATGCTAATTTTGCTGATGAGAAGAGCAGATATACTTAAGATGAGAACGTTTGAAGAAAACTTAGGGCTGCCACTCTGCAAAAAAATAAGAGTTGATTAAAAATGGGGTATTTGAGCCAAGGATCTATGTGAATAAGAACTGACATAAATTTCAGATAAAAAAAAAACCGAACTCAAACGAGCTCTCCTTGCGAGAGAAAAAAATTAACCCCTCGTTAATTAATAGAATTTAAAAAATTAAAAAATTTAAATTAAAAAATTAACCCCTCTTGTTATCAAACGGGCGCTCCTTGCGAGAGGAAAAAATGAACCCCCTCGTGTTATCAAACAAGCGCTCCTTGCGAGGGGAAAAAAATTAACCCCCTCTTGTTATCAAACGAGCGCTCTTTGCGAGGGGAAAAAAATTAACCCCTAGTTTTAATTTAAAAAAATTAATGATGCAGAATGGAACTCCGCTATCCTCAAACCAGTTATTCTTTCCTAATCCAAGAAACGCTTCTTTTTCAGATTTCCGTAAGCCCAAAATTCGCATTTTTGTTTTTGATGATTGCACTAAAATTTTTGCTAAACAACAGAAGAAAGCTCGTGCATGCGTGTTGTTCTGCTGGCGTTTGCTTGGCATGAGCGTTGCTCTGCTGGCGTTATGCTTGGCATGAGCGTTGCTCTGCTGGCATTATGCTTGGCATAGGGGTTGCTCTGCTGGCGTTATGCTTGGCATGAGCGTTGCTCTGCTGGCGTTGTGCTTGGCATGAGCATTGTATGGTACCGTTAAGTCATTTGAACCTTTTCCCCAAACATTTAAGTGTAAAAATTTTTTATAACTTTTGAGAGGTCAGAAAAAATCGTTCCCTTCAAGGTAGCGACACCAAATTAATACAGCTTTTTGAGGGATCGAAAATGTACCTCTCATAATTTTTTCAGATTTTTCGAGGTGGTAGAATAAATTTTATAAATTTTTTATGAATTTTGAGCTATTTTTAGCAATACAAAAGTGAGAGGTGAAGTTAAAAATTAATTTAATTATTAAAAAAATAAATAAACAATAAATAAAAAATGGGAAGAATAAGGGAAGTTTGATACTCTGATATCCTCAGTTGTGATGTGTCAAAATTTATGACCATTTCCCTAATTCTTCCAATTATTAATTAATTAATTAATTTTTTTAAATAATAAAAGTAATTTTTAACTTCGTCACTCACTTTTGAAATAGCCTTTTCAGCCAAAAAATTGAGAAAAGTGCCACACAAGTTGCGAACATTTGTTCTACAACATCAATTGTAATCGCAGAAAAATATGCGATTCCCGAAATAACCTGTTGATACATACTAATAATATAATAGTTGCATCTTTCGCCAGCGCAGCATTCAGAACATTTCCAATCTTCATACCAGACGTGCGTACAATACGGCATAAACTTCTTCATCGTCCGCTGGCAAACTTGCTTCGTCGCACACTTTTTAGTGATGTAATACTGCTTCTGCGCTCCCGCCTGCCAATAAGGCGTCGCTAAAAACAAAATTAAAACTGTACGTAAAAACGACCAAAATACTTACTCCCCCATTTTATCTCAGTCAAACACATATCTTCTTCCTGCTTACAAGTCATTATCGTGGTTGTACATTTCCCTTTGTTGCGGTCCTGCTTGTCACAAAATAACACTCCAAAGGACTCCCTATTTACAAATATTCAGATTAAATATTAAATTATTATTTACTCACCTAAATGAATGATTGTTAAAAATAATAAAATTACAAAAGAGATTCCATTTTATAATAAAAAATAAAAATTAATGAAGGCACGCCCAAAAGAACATTTCGTTAGTAAACAGTTGGCTGTTTTTCCTTCAATTGGTTATAGCAAGTTTGCCAACAAGAAATCTTAAAATCCCTTTTTAGACGGATAACCTTCTTTTTCTTTTGTTGATTTGCGTCAACTTAACGTGCACGTTTACTTTAATTTACTTATAAATTAAAATTTCTATTATTACAATGGCTACATCAAACGCCGAGTCGATGAGGTTGACTGTAATATGATGCTGCAAGGGATTGAGAGGTAAATAAAATGGATCTTATTTATGTTTGAAATATGTCGGTTTTAGGTATAATCCGATAAGTCTTGAAACTTTCGAACGCTACGTGATAATCCAATCGCAAGAGAACGCATATCATCTTGAAGCCAACTTAGCCGTGCTTAAGTTCTACCAGATTAACCAGCTGCCGAATATAGACATCATATGTCACATATTGCTCAAAGCGCTTACCAACCTTCCTCATACTGATTTCACTCTTTGCAAATATCTTTTGAACAAACAGTTGGTAAGTTTTGAAGTAGCTGACTATTTTATTTTGATCGCTGGAATGTTGGCTTTCCTATTGGCCCACATATGCTAATCCATTATACCCAGCTTGTCTTGGGGTGTGGACAGAATGCGGATGTCAATGTCGACCTCAAGTGGTGGTGCTTGTGGTTCGGGGTCAGGCTGAAGTTCTTTTTTTTAGAGTTGCTCATATTCGTATTCGTAAACTCTAATATGACTATACTCACACATTGCAATTATATGAATACCTTCATACTTACACATTAATATGGAAATATTCATATTTACAGAATGAATATGAACGATTCGTACTTCCAGGACGAATACGAATATATCATATTTCTAAATCTTTAACAGTGAATACATATATTTAAGAGTGAATTAGTATTTCTTTTGTATAATACGCCTATTAGAGAGTAAATATGAATATTCACTCTTAAATGCATGTATTTACTGAGGAAATACGAATACTTTATCATAAATCCGTGCATTTAATAAGGAAATAAGAATTTACTCTCAAATATTCATATTTACAAAGGAAATACGAATATTCACTTTTTAATAAGTGTATTCACTGTTAAATATTTAGAAATACGATTATATTATATTCGTATTCGTCCTGTAAATATGGATATATTCATATTCATCCCATTCTTATGAATGTATTCGTATTTGTTCCGTATTTGTTGTAAAATTGTATTTATATTAGTATTTATAGAATTCTAATGTGTGAATATATTCATATTCATATTTTCTATTACGAATACGGCCAACTCACAAAACTTGAATGGGCCAATCAGGGCCGTGACATCAATGATGTCAGTGATGGACTAACCGACAGCTTAGCATCCTTCGTTCTATAACCTTTGTATTTGATTACATCTTTTACTGAGGCACCATCCATTCTTTGAAACATCCCCATTCCGTTTTTTAGTATTTTTATTATTATTTTTTTTTTTTTTAGTGTAATGAGACTCCTATTCAAGAATCGTCGGTTTTCACGATTCCATACGCAAATTCGTTTGCCATGTCGTCGGTATCACTTTTCAAACGATACAGAAAAGCCTCCTGAACCAGCTGCTCGGCGGAGTCGAAGACTCGACTTTCTCTTTGAAACATTGGATACAGAAATATGGTGGAAGGAGATCGAAACAACTTGATCTTTATCGCTAATCAAGATGAAAACATCAAAACTAAAATATTACTGAAAAAATTGATTCGAAACTGTCTCCGGTATGGCCGCCTGTAACTATTAATGATTTTTCATAATTAAAGTGTTTTTTACCACTCAATTTTTTTTTTAATTTTAATTTTTTTTTTAAGCTAACCAAGACTTCATGGGTTGTCCTCCCAGCAGAGCGCAATATTCATGCAGTAAAAATTGGAAACTGCTACTTACTAACCCAGTGTGTACAGCAGTGATCATAGCCATCCATTTGAAATACAAACATAACGCATTTCACCAAAAGCATTGCAATAAAAAATTGGGCGTTTCGGCACTGCAATTGAACATGCTCTCAGTTCAAAAATTTTGAGCATAATGCATTTCATAAAGCGTTTCGCCAAAACCACTTTTTTAATAAATGCAAGTCAACATAAAAAAAGTGCAAGTCACCATAACGCTTCTCACCATAAACCTTTCTTTAAACTGTTTTTTGGCCATAAAACTGTTTCGTTTCTGGGTTGGCATATACACTCACCATACTAGGGACCGAAAGAGCAAGCCTACTTTCGCCGACAAAACCCTTTAAAACTTGACAGTTCACCATAATGCAATTCTACTTAAAGATCTCACCATAACTAGGAAAAGCAAGCATCGGATCAGCTTTTATGAATTTTTTTCCTCTGTGAGGATTTGCAAATTGCAAGATGGTGGTCAAGTTTTAAGAGTTTTGTTGTTCTGCTATATCGCGTTGTAAACTGCGAAATCGCTGTCCCTAGTTTATGTGAGATGTATGCCCACAGTTTTATGGCGAAACCACATGTGATAAATTTTTATGGACAATGTGTTAAATCTCTATGGTGAATGTATTTCAAATGCTTGGAACGTTTTCGAGTTTGCAGATTTTTATGGTGAACTCGCGATTTCCGCTTTTTGGTCAAATGCTCTATGGCGAACCGCATTAGACATCACTCTTTATGCTGAGCTATGCTATAGCGCCTTTTTATGACAAGAAGAAACCCTCAATGGTATTTTTAAAACGAGATAGTATCTATAGCGTCTTTTTATTCTAAGGAGATACGCTATGGCGTTTTTTTGCCACTAGCCAGCCATGTAGCGTCTCTAAATGCCAAAAACTGACGCTGTAGCGCCTTTTTATAGCATGGCTTAGTGAGAGAATTTTTTTTGTGATGTTTTTTATGCTGAGACGCTATGCTTTTTAAGCCAAAAAATGACGCTGTAGCGCCTTGCTATGAAAAGAAGAAACGCAGGGTCTTTCTATCCCAAACTATGAGAAGAAACTTCGCTATAGGGGAGCTTCATGACAAAAAAAATTGAAAGACAAAAGGTCGTTCAAGGACACCGTGAAGGAGTGACTCCTTGGCGCAGATTTGCGGGTTTCTTATTCGCGTCTGCCCTTCGGAAGGCACTTGGAGCGCTAGTGCTCCCCTCCGACCACCTCGAATCATTATCAAACTATCAGTGAGTCCTCGCACTCTTCGGCGTGGTGATGAACCCCTAGTCCTTTGATGTCGCAAAAAACCCCCGTTTTCCAATGCCACTCTAGTCTCTCTTTAATACTCAATAAAAAAATTAAAGTAAATAATGGCGTATCGGATTACTGGCGAAGGTTACTCCGCTTCTTCCGCGAGCAAGAAACGGGCGGGAAATGATCAACGAAGACGTCGAGGATGGATACACCTGCCTTCTATGCAATACTAGCTACGAAAAGGTAAGCCAATCTTTTAGATATAAATACGACTTATTTTACTAACAGCTGAGAGACAGCACGCCCTCCAACCCTTACGGGCCAAATATTGATTTTTTGACGGCGTCCTCCCTCAAGGGAGTCTAGAAATGCTTCAGGCAACCTTATCTAAACCCTTTTAAAAACGTGTTAAATCTTAACCACGCCAATTTTTTTCTCCCTTTTATAACTTCAATGCCATCATGAATTTTTAACTTTACAATTATTTTTTACTTTCATGTTTTTGTTTGTCACGCATTTAATTTTTCACAGGAACTATCTCATTGCGATCAAAAGCTGTTTCGTTGAACTATTGATTTTCAATACTTTTTTATTCTTTCAGAAATCTCAATGTGATAAACGTTTCTATTGATTTTGGGAACCACCCTTTGCCCTCAGGCATGGTTGCCAAATTTTGTTATTATTAATTTACTTCGAATTCCTCAGTTTGTACCCCTGGGAAAGTTGGCAATTTAAACGTTTTCAAAGAGAAGTTATTGTAACACTCTCCAATGATGGGTAGTTAAAGGGTCTTCCCTTTGAGGAAAACCATTTTTTTAAGAAAAATTCTTAAAAATTGGATATTTGACAATTTATAGTTAACATGAATGGGATGCTCTTAAAACTGGTTTAAAACGCAACCACTTCCTTTTCCGAATTCGAACCCTCAATTAATTAAATACTGGATTCATATTTCAATCTGGAGCCCTTCCTAAGTAGAGCCACATAGTTTTTCATCCCTTTTCAGTATCAAGGTAAAAAATTTAAGTCTTCGCCCCGCCAGGCCATAAGGAACGGGGTAACTGCCAAAATTCCTACCTACAGCATTATGAAAGGCAAAGATCAGTTTTCCTCTGAGTCTAAAGACCCTTTTTCAGAACCGTTTTACGGAGGGCTTACAATAACTTCTCTTTCAGAAAGTTAAAAATTCATATCAAAGGCAGTCTTGTAATCTCGGAATGCCTGCCTACTTTGTCCGATTTTTTGTGTGATTACTTCAAGCCGGGAAGATTTGTTTTCACGCTGAAAGTAGGTCAACTGAGCGTACAATTTGCATAACGAGAAGAGGGCTTTTCTTGTTTTTAGTATTAATTTAATTACGAATTTTTAATTATTTTTTATTACACAAGTTATATAACGTGTGATCCGCTTATCCCTGAAGTTTATCAATTTTTGATGACCGAGGACACATCCTTTAATAGAAATGAGAAAGTAGTTAAAATTAAACGGTGTAATTAAATTGATTGACCTTAATATCGAAATGATTTTCCTAAAATTTAGTTTAAAAATGACTTCAAAAAAATTATGTTTTTTCTCTCTCTTTTTTACGATTTTGAGAAAATAGTTGCTATTTTAACCTGCGATTGTATCTTTTTAAAAATTGGTTTTTTCAATTATTAGAAAATTGCATTTTTTAAACAATTATTTGAGAAAATTTCATTTCTTTGTTTTACGATCTTAGAAGTCGTGTTTTCCCCATATTTTTGAAAAAATTGCAATTTTTTAAACAATTATTTGAGAAAATGAATTTTTTAAAATTTTTAGAAAATTGCAATTTTTTAAACAATTTTAGAAATTGCAATTTTTAAACAATTATTGAAAAATTGCAGATTTCTTTTTAGTATCTCTTAAGAAATCGTTTTTTCCCATACTTTTGAGAAAATTGCAATTTTTTAAACAATTATTTGGAAAATTGCAATTTTTTAAACAATTATTGAGGAAATTGCAGATTTTTTTAACAATATTTTTGAGAAAATTGCAATTTTTTAAATAATTATTTGAAAATTGCAATTTTTTGATTATTTGAGAAAATCGCATTTTTAAACAATTTTGAGAAAATTGCATTTTTTACAATTATTTGAGAAAATTGCATTTTTTTTAATTATCTCTTAAGAAATCGTGTTTTTTCCCCCATATTTTGAAAAAATTGCAATTTTTTAAACAATTATTTGAGGAAATTGCAGATTTCTTTTTTTACCTCTTAAGAAATCAATTTTTTTTTTCAATTTTTGAGAAAATTGCAATTTTTTAAACAATTAAAATTGCAATTTTTTAAACAATTTAAAAAATTGCAATTTTTTATTTTTGAGAAATTGCAGATTTTTTTAAAACTATTTGAGAAAATTGCAATTTTTTAAACAATATTTGAGAAAATTGCAATTTTTTAACAATTATTAAAAAGTTTTTTAATTATTTGAGAAATTGCAATTTTTTAACAATTATTTGAGAAAATTGCAATTTTTAAACAATTTGAAAATTGCAATTTTTTAAACAATTATTTGAGGAAAATTGCAGATTTTTTTTTATTTAAGAAATAGTGTTTTTTTTTTTTTTTTTCATATTTGAGAAAATTGCAATTTTTTAAACAATTATGAAAAATTGCAATTTTTTAAACAATTATTTGAGAAAATTGAATTTCTTTTTTTAGTATCTCTTAAGTAACCGTGTTTTCCCCATATTTTTGAGAAAATTGGAATTTTTTAAACAATTTGAGAAAATTGCAATTTTTTAAACAATTATTTGAGAAAATTGCAATTTTTTAAACAATTATTTGAGAAATTGCAAATTTCTTTTTATTATCTATTTTTTCTATCGTGTTTTTAGTTACTACTTTTTATTACCGTGTTTTTCCCCCATATTTTGAGATAATATCAAAACAATTTTTAACAATTGCAATTTTTTTAAACAATTATTAGAGAAATTGCAGATTTTTTTTAAATTTTGGAATTTTTATTTCTATGTTTAAAAGCGATCATACCCACTCAGTAGGCTTTATTGTTTTCTTGAAAAAAGAAGTCGTTTTGCCAATTTTGAAGATTTTTTAGTACATGTTACATCCATATTATGCAACTCGTTTTTCCTTGATTTCTGAAATTTTCAAAGGGCAAAAAGTTGAGAAAGTCGTGTATATTTTTTGTCGACAAAACTTTATGCGATTTAGGCTTGGTCAAGTAAGAAAGTGTCCTTCATTGAATCCTTTACGTGGGATATTAACTCCTTGACTTGTCTTTCAGTTTAGCTGCCTTCGTAAAAAGCCAGGCACTACAAAGGCTTGTAATTCTATCTTGTTAGTTGAGATTGTTTTTCTAAGAGCATTTTATTCTATACAGTATTACATTCTAAGAACACCCATGACGTATTTGGTTACGTATTTGTTTTTGCCAAATTAACCGATTTTGAATCAGGTTTAGTCAACGCTGATAGCGTCAATAAGGCCAAGGCGATCGGGTTAATAAGACGAATTTTTTTATACTATTAAAAAATGCTCAATGCCATTGTATATTATTTGTTTATCAATCCGTTTCCGTCATTCCTTTTGTAGGCTCGCGTCCGGTCATTTTGATGGCCGAGGTGTTGAGACAAGTGAATGACCATAAAAATTTCAGTTTTATTTTGGAAAGTTTTTTGAGCTTAAGTTTGTTTGGCCGTAATCCGGGTGGTATTGACGTTTCTCGTAATGATTTCTCCCGTCTTGAGGCCATTATCTCGCGTCTCGTCTGTTTCAGGTTTCTATGTCAACCCCCTTTGATAAAATATAAAAAAAATAAGGGGTCATTCTGGTTATCCTTCAATTTTGAATCAATGAAAGGTAAAGTGGCATTTTTTGGCGGATTTGGGGCTTTGGTTCCCGTTATTGGATGTTGCCGGTTTTAAGTCATTTTCCTCGATTTTGTGGTGTAGAAAAGCTCGTTTTATCAGGCGTTGCGAGTTTAAACATCTTTTTACCAGGTTTTGGGTCGTTTTCCGCGGTTTTCTGGTTAAAACACGGGTTTATGAGCTTTTTTTTTATCGGCTGCCCTAGCGCTGAACTCTATTTTTAGGGTTTGGTCCGTTCCCTTCCATTCCGGTATAGTATTTCGTTTTATATGGAGTTCCGGCGTTTTACATTTCTTTACCGGATATGGGTCATTTTCATTGATTTTTGTGGTCATAAAAAACCGTTTATCGGGCGTTTAAAGTATTTGTTCCGGAGATTTGTTCATTTCCTCGATTTCTGGTGTCCAAAACCCATTTTATAGGCGTTGGGGCTTTTCCGCTTTCCTCGACTTTTTGGTGTAGAAACATCGGCCGGATTTTTGAGCTTTTAAGTTCCTTTCGGGGGCCAAGCGTTTACCCCCGTTCTCCTCGATTTTCTGGTTTTTCTACACCCGTTTATCAGGCTTTCGGGCGTTTAAAACATTTCTTTTACCGGATATTGGTCGTTTTCTTCGATTTTTGTCATAAACACCCGTTTATCAGGTGTTCGGGCGTTAGTATTTTTCACCGGAGTTTTGGTCTTTTCCTCGTTTTAGGCGTTGGGGCGTTTTACGTTTCCTCGATTTTTTGGTGTAGAAACATCGGTTTCTGTCGGATTTTGGTGCTTTTAACCCTATTCGGGTGGCCAAGCGTTTACACCCTGTTTCATGTGTTCTCCTCAATTTTTTTGGGTAGAAAGCCCGCTTTATCTAGCGTTCGGGGGTTTACCGTTTTCCTCGATTTTTTGGTGTAGAACATCGGTTTCTGCCGGATTTTGGTGCTTTTAACTCCCTATTTGTTGGCCAAGCGTTTCTTGGGTTCTCCTCATTTTGGTGTCTGAAAACGCGTTTTATCAGGCGTTCGGGTGTTTAACATTTCTTTTACCGGATGTTTGGTAATTCGATTTTGTTGTCATAAACACCCGTTCTATCAGGTGTTCGGGGGCTTAAACTATTTTCACGGAGTTTTGGTCATTTTCCTCGATTTCTTGGTGTAAAAACACCCGTTTTGTTAGGCGTTGGGCGTTTACTGTTTTCCTCGATTTTTGGTGTAGAAACATCGGTTTCTGACGGATTTTTGTCCTTTTAACATTTTCGGGTGGCCAAGCGTTTACACTCTGTTTCTTGGGTTCTCCTCGATTTTCTGGTTTAGCTACAACCGTTTTATCAGGCGTTCTGGCGTTTAACAACACTTTTACCGAATGTTCGGTCGTTTTCCTCGATTTTTTGGTAAAACACTAGTTTTATCAGGCGTTCGGGCGTTTTTACCGAGTTTTGGTCATTTTCCTCGATTTCCTGGTGTCGAGAAACCCGTTTTATCAGGCGTTCAGGCGTTACAAATTTTTTTACCGAGATTTTGGTCGTTTTCCTCAATTTTCTGATCGCGATTTCCGGACCTTTCTTTGCTGTCCTTCCCCCGCCCCCCAAAAAGTGCGTTTCATATGAGGCGCTCCGGGTACGAAGGGCGAACTCAACATCGGATTTTTTTTTTTTTCATTTTCAGATTCTAGACCTCTTGGTGAATACACCCATTAATTTTATGTTGATTTCGCCCTTTTTTCCCCTTTAAATACGTAAAAACCGATATGCGGCAAAGCTCTAACCGATATCCGAGCGGGTACGAAGGGCGAACTCCACATCCTAATCCACAACCCCCACTCCTTTTCCCATTCCAGGGCATGACTTTTCTGTTGAGTTCGCCCCTAACATAAAACTTCAAAATGCGAATATCTCGAAACTACGTTTTGTTGAGTTCGCCCTTCGTACCCGGAGCGCCTCATATCTTGCCGCTTCGGAATCGGAAAAGTTTTGGTCACCTTACCCATTTCTTGACTTTGTTTCTTTACACATAATACTGGAAGACCTTTTATTTTGATTACCAAAGGTACCTACTAATCAACCATAAAAGTTTTATTGGCCTTAACTAATCAGAAGTTATACCCTAATTTTCCATTTAATACCTCCATAGTACTTAAAAAAACACCTTGTAAAATCATCTAAATAGGGGTCGTCCACCCGTATTTTCATTTGGCGATTTCTTCTTTGGGCATCCAAGTCATGTACTAAATTGGTTCTGGTTTCCTGTGGATCAAATTAAGATAAAACTCTGTCACGAACTTCCAGACAATGAAAATCTTGTCAAGATTCTCCCCCAAATTTAGCGTATTTTTCAATTTTAAAAACCTCAAAAGCTGTTTGAAAGTTTTAAAACGTTAGGTTCGATTTACAAAAATTTTATGCCTTCAGAATACGGTCTGAGAGTAAAAACTGCATGCAGTAGCCACTAATTGCAGATAATGGCCTCTCTTATGTTATAATTTTAGCCTTCTATTGACAATTATTCCGTTCAGTTAATTAAACAAGGCGTCTAAAAATATGTGAACAGAAGTTTGAAACAAATGTTTTAAAAAATCATTCTTGGAAAAACTTTCCGTCTGAATATTTTAATAGAATTCTCAGCAGTAGGCTCGACCTCTAATTTCCTAAAGGTCTACGTTGATTACCGAGGTCAGATACTACCGCACTGAAAAGTTTTAGTCCAATATGTTGATGAAATGTAATTTTGAAATTATTTCATAGATAGCGCCTCTTGTATTGTGGAGAACTTTCTAGGAATGCCTTACACCGAAATATGTTAGGGTAGGACCGTAGGAAAAGTCAAATCCCACGGCTTTAAACTTTAGCTAATTTATAAGGGTCAAAACTGTGTTTATTTTTAAATTCCTCAAAGAGAAGTTATTGCATCTTTACCAATGAGTTTGCCAGTGGTGCTGGCAGTTTTTCCGGACATTTTTCTCCGTCGCAATTTTCATCCGATTTCTCCGAATTTCCACAGAATTTTCCTTTTGATGTAATCTTAAAATGTCGAGTGCTTTTCTCGAAATACAAATTTTCTTTAGTCTGTGAACAAGAAACTAACGATTTTGAATTTCGAAAAAATGGCGGAGATATGTCTGTTTGAAATTTTAAAAATTCGCTGGGGCCGAACCGTAAAACCGTACTTCCCTCCTTTATACTTTCCCCTCCGTTATACTTCCCCTCCTTAATATCTTTACGATATGTTACTTCACTTCAAGGAAGTTTTCGTTGGAAGCTCTTCAAACTAGTACTTTTTAACTTCCTTAAAGAAGTTATTGTGATACCCTCGACGTCGGGTTTATGGGGAAGGGTCTTCCAGACCTCGGAGGGTCAAATCGAATATCTTTGCCGATCTTAACTTTGTCTGTGGTGCCGGCCGGCCGTCCGTAGCATTTTTTCCGGAACATTTTACGGCCAAAGTTTTCAACCGATTTTCACCAAATTTTCGCCAAATTTTCTTTAGTCGGTGAAAAAGAAACTAACGAGGGCGATTTTTGAATTTCGAAAGAAATGGCGGAGATATGTCTGTTTGAAATTTTAAAAAATTTGCTGCGGCCGAACCGTTGGTCAGATTTTCACCAAATTTTCACCAATTACTCCTTTTCTTTTTACAAATTTTTGGTCTAAAAAATTATCATTTTTGATCATTATATTATTATTATTTTAGTAGGGAGAAATTTCGTACTTCCACCCGTCACGAGAGAGACCTCCCTTGCGCAAAATCCCATTATGTATTCCTACCTTCACGCTTGAAAAATTTTTCGAAAAAAAAATGAACAAAAAAAAAACGCCCTCGTTCTTCCACTCCTTCATAATTCACCTCCTTTATACTTACCCATCGTTAATACCTCCCCATCCCTTATACTTCCCCTCCGTTATACTTCCCCTCCTTTATACTTCCCCCTCCTATATTGTTACTTCTCTTTAAGGAAGTTTTCGTTGGAAGCTCTTCAAACTAGTACTTTTCATGAGTCTCATGCATAAACAAAGTATTTGATTTTAGTGGGGAAAACAAATTTCTCTCTTGAGGAAGTTACTTGAGGGCCTGCTTGAGGCATATACTTTTATCCACGACATTAGCTTTAATAAAATTAGAAATGAACAATTATGTTATTCATCAACGTGAATAGGTTATTACCTCGTATTTCATACAAAATAGTCATGGCAATCCCAGAAAGTCGTGAGGTGTGATAAGAGATTTTAAGATTTGCATGTTGTATAACTCATAATAAGTGCACTTGGCGAAATTGAAAGTGTCAAAGATCGTGTCTCTTCTATTTCGAGAAGGGAAAATCACGATTCGGTCATAACAAGTGTATTTAGACTAAAAGAGCCTTCACTACCCTCCGGTTTCGTTCTTTTAGTTTTTATTACATAGAAAGAACATATTTTCATTCAAAATTTTAAATAGTTCATGTTTTGATGGGATTTCGTGAAAGGAGAACGGGAAGAGAAAGGATAGTTTCCTATGTACAAGTTTTGACTGCGAAAATGAAGATTGACGATAAATTCTCCTTGTTTATGGACCAGTCGAAGTAAAGATTATGGTTTTTCTAAGCTAATTTTCTTTCACACGGCCCATACAAAAAAATACCTAGTTATTGTATAATGGGAGTTAAGACGTTATGAAATGACTTAAAATCTCCATTCAAATGTGAAAAGAGGCAAGGAGACTTTTGGGAATAACCCTTTACACGGGACACATGTTTTTAAAGGTTTCGGGTTGTTTTCCTCGATTTTTGGGTGTAGAAACACCAGTTTCATCGGGTATTTGAGTTTCTAACACCCTATTAATTCGGGTAACCGAGAGTTTACATTTTTTTTTCAGTTTTGGGCAGTTTTCCTCGATTTTTTGGTGTAAAAACACCCGTTTTATCGGGCGTTTAACATTTTTTACCAGGTTTTTGGTCATTTTCCTCGATTTCCTGGTCCAGAAAAACCCGTTTTAACCATCGTTCAGGCGTTTTACTGCGTTTTTGCGTCTTTTCCCTTCATTTTTAGTTGATTTTCCACTTTTTCCTTCATTTTAATAGAAGTCTCCTTTTTATCGGATTTTCGGGCGTTTAACATCTTTTTAACGGGTTTTGGGTCGTTTTCCTCGATATTTTGGTGTAGAAACACCGGTTTCTTCGGGTTTTCGAGCTTCCAACACCCCAACAATTAATTCGGGTGTCCGAGCGATTACAGCCTTTTTAATTTTTAGAGTTTTGGGCAGTTTTCCTCGATTTTTTGGTGTAAAAACACCCGTTTTATCCTCGATATTTTGGTGTAGAAACACCGGTTTCATCGGGTTTTTGAGCTTCCAACACCCCAACAATTAATTCGGGTGTCCGAGCGTTTACAGCCTTTTTAATTTTAGAGTTTTGAAGTTGGCCTCTAGCCTTGAAACAGTTCACATCAGTCTCCACATTTTGTTAATTTTTTTAAGTTCTCTCGTGATAATTGTTTCTGAAACTTGTCCAAGTTATAGTTTTGAGTGTGCTCTTTCGAACGGTTTGTTCGCCTTCATTCGATTTTTTGTGCTAAGAACGTTTTTTTTACTGAAAGTAAAAGAAGAAGTTATACGTTTTTTCGTGGATTTTGACCCCAGTTTTTCGGATTAAGGTGCAAATAGTGGGAGGCATCGTCGATATGGAGACGGACCTGGCCACAGGAGAGAGAGCGTCCACAGCTGTTTTAAATAGTATTGTGAGTTCATTGACCTCCTTACAAAACGAAATTAAATCATTAAAATCCGATTTTACTTCCATTCGGGAGGAAAATAAAAAAACTATAAATGAAAGCGTTTTGTCATGTGAAGCGAACTTGCTTAAGTCAATATCGACGATTTCCTCTGATATTAAAAAAATCAGTAAGGAGAATGCATTTTTGAAAAAAGAAAACACTTTCTTGAAATCGGAAATATCTTATTTAAGACAGCAATTCAACGCTAATACCCTGAAAATTTCAAATGTACCGGTTTTAGAAAAAGAAAACCCGATTGAAATATTTCAAAAAATTTGTCGTTTTTCCAACTTCGAGCTAAAAGCCGAAGCTCTATCTGATTGTTTTCGTCTCAAAACCAGGTCTGCTAACGCGACGCCGTTGATGATTGTGCGGCTTGTCCGAAACATCGACAAAAAGGCCTTTTTACGACATTTAAAAGAAAATTCGTCACGTATCAACGCCAAGGACATTATACCAAACAGTTCAGACACACCTATCTACATTTCCGAATTCTTATCTCCTGAGAATGCTTTTCTTCACAAAGAGGCCAGAAAACTTAAGAAAAGCGGCGAAATTAAATACGTATGGACAAGGAATGGCCAAGTTTATTTTAGACGGAATGAACAAGAAGCAGCAAAAAAAGTAACGACAAAAACTGATCTTCTATCTGTGCGCCCGATTTCGGAAGAGGATGACTTCCAGATGTTGATTCGGAAGAGTACGACGATTTTGAACAACGACTAGCCAAAGGAGTAAAACAAAAGATGAAAAGAAAACGTCTCACTCGTTCACAACCTTCGTCAAAGTCAATCAAAAATTTTTTTCGTCCCTCAACGGAGCAAAAATGAAGAGATTAGACAACAACACGACAGCAAACCCGGAATGACCAACGCAAGAAAAGGACATACGAATTTATCAAGACCAGCACTCAAAGACAGCATACTAACCTGGAACGTACATGGGATCAAAAACTTTTTGGAAACCGGCAACGAGTTCCTGGAAAAACACTCGATTCTTGGTCTTGTTGAGACGTGGATTACGGATGAAAGGGTCCCTATGACAAGCGATATGCAGGAGTCCTTCACAGTCACCTCGTCACCAGCTGTGAAAGGAGCTAAAGGCAGACCGTCAGGAGGTCTATCCCTGATAATTCGAAAGGATTGGAACCCTCAATTGATAGACAAGTCGAGCAGCTTCATATTGACAAGAGTAAAAAAACGACAAATTAGCCTATGCTACTCCTTGTATACATCAAAGACGCCGCCAGTTTTTCTTCAGTGATAACGCACATCGACCAGGTTTACCAAGAGGCTCGATTAAACTACCCGGAGTTCGACGCCCTAATTTTTGGAGACTTCAATTGTCGTGTCGGAAACTTAAATTACATTGATGAAGAAGTCTTCCTCAACACCGATTTTAAAAATGAAAGGAGAAGTTTAGACAGCGTCTGCAGCCCACAAGCTCGCCAACTTACCGATTTCATGGAAGAGAATGGTCTTATCCTCTCAACGGAAGATCAACCTCGGACGACCCAGCACAACACACCTTCGTCTCTAGCCGCGGCAAAAGTGTAATTGATCTAATATGGTGCAGCATTCAATCTCTCTACTTGTTCGACGATTTAAAGGTACTAAATGATTGTTCTCTTTCGGATCACCTTCCTGTGTCGGCCCAAATGAAACCCATGATTCCTCATAATGAAAATAGCTCGTCCTCCTCCCCCCCAATTCAATATAAAACTCTTAAATGGAACTCAAACAAAATAATTGATTATAAGAAATGTATGCTATGGAACCCAAATGTCAGCTTAAAAAATAACTGTAACGACATTAATCGCCTTAACTCATTGTTAGTAGACACGATCTCATCCGTAGCGGTTGAGCTAGGTATGGTAAAGGAAATAACGTATGGAACAAAAAGAAAAAATATCTTCCAAAAACCCTGGTTTGACCATGATTGTAAATCTGCTAAGTATGATTTTCAAAGCCTGTACAGGAGGTGGCGTGGAAATAAAGGATCCTTCGATGAATATTTAAAGTCTAAAAGTCATTATAGAACCCTAATAAAAATGAAAAAACAGGAATATGAAAAACTAGTCCAAGCATCCCTGGGTAATGCCCGTAACTCAGCTCAATTTTGGGAAGTAATAAATAAATTCCGCCGTAAATTTGAGATTAAAAAGGGGCTCGATATTGATCAGTGGGAATCTTTTTTGAATCTCTACCTACCCCAGAACTAGATAGTAGTATATTCAGGCCTCATGACGTTAGACACCCTTATCTTGACAGGGACCTAGAAGTTAAAGAACTAAAAGTAGTAATTGGTAGCGCCAAAAACGGCTCAGCACCAGGTTTTAATCAAATCTCTTACGAATTTATCAAAAATTTACCGGATAACTGGTTCTTTTTCGTTTTTTCGCTCTTTAAGAAAATGTTTGAGACAGAACGCATTCCCGCTGAGTACTCAAAAATAATCATGACGATGCTACATAAAAAAGGCTCAACTTCGGATCCTCTAAACTATCGAGGCATCGCTCTCCTCAGCTGTTTGACTAAGCTATTTACTAACATAATACGACATCGGCTCGAAACCTGGTCAGAAACGAATAATATCATACCTGAATTCCAAAATGGGTTCAGACGCGGTAGATCCTGCGAAGATAACATTTTTATCATTAACACCATAGTCCAATGCTACCTAAGCAGAGGTAAACCCGTTTACGCATTATTCATCGATTTTAAGCGTGCGTTTGATTCGGTCAATCATTCAATGTTATGGCATAAGCTAATAAAAATAGGCGTAAGTGGAAAAATAGTTCGAATTCTGATGCAGCTATACGGCTCGGCGGAGTTTCAGGTCAGGGCGCAGGGGAAACTGTCAAAGTCTTTTAAGGTGACCGAAGGAGTTCTTCAGGGGAATCTCTTAGTCCCTGTTTGTATTCTTTGTTTACCGCCGATTTGGAACAATTCTTTCGTACTAAAGGCCTAGATGGCTTACGTTTAGATAACAATCACGACATCCTCGTTTTGGCCTATGCAGACGACATAGTCGTCCTATCCGACGCCCCCTCTGATTTACGAAAGAAACTAAGAGCTCTACAGGAATACTGTGAAATAAATGGCCTAATAGTAAATACTGAAAAATCCAAAATTATGAAGTTTAGTAAGGGTACAGGAAGAAGGAAAAACCTAAGCTTTTGGTTTAACCACCAAGAAATCGAAGTTGTCAACAGATTTGTATACTTGGGTATCCCTTTTTCAAGCTCCGGCCTCTTTGGGGTTGCTACGAGGCACATGGTCGCTAAGACGAGTTTGGCGTCGGCTTC
The DNA here is from genome assembly GCA_014119065.1 of Orius insidiosus. Lineage (NCBI taxonomy): Eukaryota > Metazoa > Arthropoda > Insecta > Hemiptera > Anthocoridae > Orius > Orius insidiosus. The sequence goes on along the minus strand of JACGAQ010000410.1, from coordinate 6,741 downwards.
GGCACTGTCGCTTCTCGGGCGCTGTAAACAAATTCGTGGGATGCTCAGATCCAAGTATATAATTCTTTAGTTAAAAGTGTGCTAAGCTACTGCATCTCAAATTGGGGTTTTCGATACCTTAAGGAGCTAGATAAATTCCAGACTGGTTTTTTTAAAAGATTACTATGTCTTGTCCGTTCTACTCCCACAATTTATGTCCGTCTTGAGACGGGAACCCTCCCGATGTCGTATGACGTCCTGAAGGCTGCATTGGAGTTCCTTGGTCGCCTAGGTCGAATGGATGAGGGCAGACTGCCTAAGGTTTGCTTTGATGTTCTGCATGATCGTCACATTAAAGGAAAAGACCCAAAAAATATAACTGGGTATCTCAATTAAAAGAACTTTTAACACAAACGGGATGTTCGGCCGTAGTAGACCTCGATAATGTAAAATCGCTTTCAAACACACAGGTTCGTTCTGACGCCCTTAAAGTGGCTGCGGAACATTTAAGGGAAATGGACCGTCTCGCTTTGTCGAGACTAAAATTTAGTAGGGTATTCGAAGAATCTCTGATCTCCTACGACGGACCCTATCTTAAAAACGACAAAGTGAAATTTAGAGCGAAACAAAATTTCGCAGAACTAAGACTCAGCGGGAGAAAAATAGGCAAGTATAGGATCAGGGGGGCTAGTCGAGTCATCTCATTAGAAGAGGTGTGTAAATATTGCGGGGTACCGAATGACTGGATACATATGTTGATACAGTGCCCATTGTGGACCAAATACACATCGGACCTTATTCCCACGCCACCCCCAAGCGAGACATCCCCTGAGGACTGTTTTAAAATCATACTGAGAAACCAAAGCGTCAAAAATGTCAACAAAATTAGCCAGGTCATGGAAAAAATACTAACGGACTTATGAAGGATAAATTTTGATTTTCTGACTTTTTTCTTTGATATTTCATTTTGTTATTTTATTTCACTTGTTATTTTATTTCACTTGTTATTTTATTTCACTTGTTATAATTCGTTAATTCGTAGTGACATTTTAATTTGATGATTCAATCGTTTGAATTTAAGTTTAATCTTGATTTGGATATCCATAGCAACTATTTCTACTTTTATTCGTATTTTTGTAAATCTTATTCCTTTTTTTTTTTTTTTTCTCTCTCTTTTCTTTGTACATAGAGCCAACTCCTTTGTAACCAACGAAAGTTGTATACAATTTACTAAATAAATAAAAAATAAAAAAAAAAATAATTTTAGAGTTTTGGGCAGTTTTCCTTGATTTTTTGGTGTAAAAACACCCGTTTTATCGGGCGTTTAACATTTTTTACCAGGTTTTTGGTCATTTTCCTCGATTTCTGGTCTATTCCTCCATTTTTAGTTGATTTTCCATTTTAATTGATCCTCCATTTTAATACAAGTCTCCTTTTTATCGGATGTTCGGGCGTTTAACATCTTTTTAACGGGTTTTGGGTCGTTTTCCTCGATATTTTGGTGTAGAAACACCGGTTTCTTCGGGTTTTCGAGCTTCCAACACCCCAACAATTAATTCGGGTGTCCGAGCGATTACAGCCTTTTTAATTTTTAGAGTTTTGGGCAGTTTTCCTCGATTTTTGGTGTAAAAACACCGTTTTATCCTCGATATTTTGGTGTAGAAACACCGGTTTCATCGGGTTTTTGAGCTTCCAACACCCCAACAATTAATTCGGGTGTCCGAGCGTTTACAGCCTTTTTAATTTTTAGAGTTTTGGGCAGTTTTCCTTGATTTTTTGGTGTAAAACACCCGTTTTATCGGGCGTTTAACATTTTTTTACCAGGTTTTTGGTCATTTTCCTCGATTTTCTGGTCTATTCCTCCATTTTTAGTTGATTTTCCATTTTTAATTGATCCTCCATTTTAATACAAGTCTCCTTTTTATCGGATGTTCGGGCGTTTAACATCTTTTAACGGGTTTTGGGTCGTTTTCCTCGATTTTTTTGGTGTAGAAACACCGGTTTCATCGGGTTTTTGAGCTTCCAACACCCCAACAATTAATTCGGGTGTCCAAGGTTTACACCCTATTTAATTTTTAGAGTTTTAGGCAGTTTTCCTCGATTTTTCGGTGTAAAAACACCCGTTTTATCCTCGATATTTTGGTGTAGAAACACCGGTTTCTTCGGGTTTTTGAGCTTCCAACACCCCAACAATTAATTTGGGTGTCCGAGCGTTTACAGCCTTTTTAATTTTTAGAGTTTTGGGCATTTTTCCTCGATTTTTTGGTGTAAAAACACCCGTTTTATCGGGCGTTTAACATCTTTTTTACCAGGTTTTCGGTAATTTTCCTCGATTTTCTGGTCTATTCCTCCATTTTAGTTGATTTTCCATTTTTAATTGATCCTCCATTTTAATACAAGTCTCCTTTTTATCGGATGTTCGGGCGTTTAACATCTTTTTAACGGGTTTTGGGTCGTTTTCCTCGATTTTTTGGTGTAGAAACACCGGTTTCATCGGGTTTTTGAGCTTCCAACACCCAACAATTAATTCGGGTGTCCGAGCGTTTACACCCTTTTTAATTTTTAGAGTTTTAGGCAGTTTTCCTCGATTTTTGGTGTAAAAACACCCGTTTTATCCTCGATATTTTGGTGTAGAAACACCGGTTTCTTCGGGTTTTTAAGCTTCCAACACCCCAACTATTATAATTCGGGTGTCCGAGCGTTTACAGCCTTTTTAATTTTTAGAGTTTTAGGCAGTTTTCCTCGATTTTTTGGTGTAAAAACACCCGTTTTATCCTCGATATTTTGGTGTAGAAACACCGGTTTCTTCGGGTTTTTGAGCTTCCAACACCCCAACAATTAATTCGGGTGTCCGAGCGTTTACAGCCTTTTTTAATTTTAGAGTTTTGGGCAGTTTTCCTTGTGTTTTATTGGGCGTTTAACATCTTTTTTACCTGGTTTTCGGTAATTTTCCTCGATTTTCTGGTCTATTCCTCCATTTTTAGTTGATTTTCCATTTTTAATTGATCCTCCAATTTAATACAAGTCTCCTTTTTATCGGATGTTCGGGCGTTTAACATCTTTTTAACGGGTTTTGGGTCGTTTTCCTCGATTTTTGGTGTAGAAACACCGGTTTCATCGGGTTTTTGAGCTTCCAACCCCCTATTAATTCGGGTGTCCGAGCGTTGACACTCTTTTTTTTTAGAGTTTTGGGCAGTTTTTCTCGACTCTTGTATAGACACGTAATTATAGGGTTTTTTTGGCGTTAAACGTCCTTTTATCGGATTTTGAGAAGTTTTCCTCGGTTTTCTGGTGTAAAAACACCCGTTTTGTCGGGGTTCAGGCGTTTAACATCTTTTTTGTCGTGTGTTTTTGCTGTCTTTCGCCCATGAATAACCCTGTATACCACCTCTTGCTAATTTCATAGATTTCAGCTTTAGAACTGATCAATTCTGGTCAATTCAACCGTTGACCCAATCATCTCACCTAAAGTCCGCCGGTGCTTATCACCATTTTACCAGATGCTCATTCTAAAATAAACCATATGATAATTTAAAACATCTCATTTCATAAAAAAAATTTAGGTTTTATTCAAAAATAAAAATTCAAAATTGGCGATGGCCAATTTTTTGAAGAGGTTCGACGTATCGGGACAAGACAGCTTTTTGAACTCCCTGCAAGCCTTTCTGGAGAATTCGAATTCGTTATGATTTGATTGGGCTCAAACGACGCGTCCGTTTTCTCCAAGGTTCGCGTACAGAGGTCTTGAAGAACAGCAAAATCTTGGATTTGGCTTCATCGTCGACAAACTCTTCACGGACATCCGTTGCTAGACGTGCTGTCGGATGTGCACCCATCCGAGCGAACGTTTACAGCGAAAAAATTTCTCCATCACTTTCATTTTTAAAAATAAATTTTTTTAAATTTTACTACACATGTTTTTTTTTAATGTTTCTACTGGATGGAGGGGTTTTATACAAAAAATTGTGCGAAAAAATTCGCGAAACTGTCGTGTTTTATTTAAAACAATCCATGATGAATTGCAAATTGTCTAAAATGAAGCAAGTGCGGAAATAAAACCTTTCGCTATCTTCTTTTTTCTCTCAGATTTTTCCCGCTTTTTGAAATGGTTGACCCCAGCGACTCATCTTTATGTAGAAAGGAACAGTTTCACTTATAAAAGGAAGGGAATTGCATTAAAATAAGAACGTTAATTTCGCCCTTTCGCCGCTAAAATTAATTAATTTTTTTTTCTCCGTTTAATCAAAAATCGGTGTGTTAAATTTTGACTTTCAATTTTTTTGTAGTGGTCTACACACGTCAACCTTCCATCAAAGCTTTGAAATCTGTTAATTATTTTAATCTGGTGATTAATAAATAGAAAAGGGAGAAATTATTCAGATCGTGAGGGCTTTTGGTTAAAATGAAATCTGTATAAAGGTTAAGCTCTGATAATTGTTTATTTGAAGGTCGAAGAATTTACGAGAACGACATCCATAAACCCCGATCTGACGGAAGGCTAATAATTCCCGTTCTCTCGGTTTGTCTTTCAAATTCACTTTCTCCCCTTCGAAATTATCTTTTTAAACATTAATTACCGGACTCTGGGCGAAACTCCAGATTAACTCGAGCCCGGAGGGCCGTGGCAATTAACGTCCGGGGCGAAAATCCTCCCATCCGATTTACCGGCATCGTAAAAATTTAGGTTTCGACTCGCTTAATCCAAGGGGCGTTCGTGGATATCTTTGAAAATCTCTATGATAAACGACTGTGGAAATTTTGTTTCCGTTTCACGAAAATGTCGATTTCCGCTGACCCGGATTTTGAGCCCATTGATCGAAAATGGAACCTTTTCGACCAGAAATTCAACGGCCACATATTTCAAAACTATGAGGATATTGTTATGTAGGCTAAGCATGTTTCTAGTTTTAGAGGTGCATTCGTATGTAAGTCCACGTGTGCCAAAAGCATTCCTCTCCTATTCATGAAAATAAAATCTTGAAAAAGATATTTGAGAATTTTCATGAGAGAAAATTTTTTAAACAAAACATCGCATGAATGCGATTTTCAAGTAGAGTGACCGAATTTTCGGTTTACGTTTGGGATAGATATCCTTAATTTTTTGGTGTAAAAACACCCATTTTATCGAGTTTTACACTCTTTTTAACGAGTTTCGGTCATTTTCTTTGATTTTTAGATAAAGAAATGCCTGTTTTATCGTGTATTTGGGCGTTAAACATCTTTTAACAGGGCCTCGAGTCAACTTACTCGATTTTCTGGCCTAAAAACAACTGTTGCACTGGGTGTTTGGGCGTTTAACACCTTTTTGAAAGGGTTTTGGATAGATATCCTTGATTTTTTGGTGTTAATACACCCGTTTTATCGAGTTTAACATTCTTTGTTTTTAACGAGTTTAGGGTCATTTTCCTAGATTTTTAATCTAGAAATGCCTTTTTATCATGTAAATTGGGCGTTAAACATCTTTTAACCGGGCCTCGAGTCAATTACTCGATTTTCTGGCCTAAATACACCCGTTGCATTGGGTGTTAAGGCTTTTAGCACCTTTTTTACAGGGTTTGGATAGATACCCTTGATTTTTTGGTGTAGAAACACCCGTTTTATCGAGTTTAACACTCCTTTTAACGTTTTTAGGGTCTTTTTCTCGATTTTAGATCTAGAAATGCCTGTTTTATCATGTAAATTGGGCGTTAAACATCTTTTGACCGGGCCTCGGGTCAACTTACTCGATTTTCTGGCCTAAAAACAACACTGTTACATTGGGTGTTTGGGCGTTTTAACACCTTTTTTTTACAGGGTTTTGGATAGATATCCTTGTTTTTTTTGTGTGTGTAAAAACACCGTTTTATCGAGTTTAATACTCTTTGATTTTAACGAATTTAGAGTCATTTTCTTCGATTTTTAGATCTAGAAATGCCTGTTTTAACATTTATTTGGGCGTTAAACATCTTTTGACCGGGCCTCGGGTCAATTCACTCGATTTTCTGGCCTAAAAACAACTGTGCATTGGGTGTTTAGGCGTTTTACACCTTTTTACAGGGTTCTGGATAGATATCCTTGATTTTTTGGTGTAAAAACACCCATTTTTCGAGTTAAACACTTTTTGAAACGAGTTTTAATTGGGTTCTGGATAGATAGGTATCCTTGATTTTTCGGTGTAAAAACACCCATTTTATCGAGTTAAACACTTTTGAAACGAGTATTATTTGGGTTCTGGATAGATATCCTTGATTTTTGGTGTAAAAACACCCATTTTATCGAGTTAACACTTTTTGAAACGAGTTTTAATTTGGTTCTGGATAGATATCCTTGATTTTTGGTGTAAAAACACCCATTTTATCGAGTTAAACACTTTTTGAAACGAGTTTAGGGTCATTTTCCTCGATTTTTACATCTAGAAATGCCTGTTTTATCAAGTATTTGGGCGTTAACATCTTTTGACCTCGGGGTCAACTTACTCGATTTTCCGGCCAAAAAAACAACTGTTGCATTGGGTGTTTGGGCGTTTAACACCTTTGGTTTTGGATAGATATCCTTCATTTTTTGGTGTAAAAACACCAGTTTATCGAAACTCTTTTCGATTTTAGGGTCATTTTCCTCGATTTTTAGATCTAAAAATGCCTGTTTTATCATGTACGAGTATTTGGGCGTTAAACATCTTTTGACTGGGCCTCGGGTAAACTTCTCGATTTTCTGGCCTAAAACATCAGTTGCTTTGGGTGTTTTGGCGCTTTTGGATATATATCCTTGCTTTTTTGGTGAAAA